>BQKZ01002422.1:27248-59030 GCA_036244855.1 Temnopleurus reevesii
GATCTAACACACCGTCTGTAATAGCCTTTAAATGGTATTCAATCAATCCAATTTCTGAACATTTTCAATTTAAGAGTAATAAAACAAATGTTCTGCTTGTTCGCTAATATGATATTGTTCCATGTGACAATTCGTTTTGGTAAGGTGTTGTAAACTATAAAATGCTTCGCGTGTGTAGCAGACGATATTGAGCAAGCTGTGGAGTTTCAGTGTGAGAGTGTTGAAGTGACAGAGCGATTTAGGCGCGAGCATGCATAGCAAACCACATTAATCATGCACATATTATGCCGAAAGAGGGGCGGGGCAATATTTGGAAAACGCCATATTTGTATTGCACAGTGAGCAGTGAGGTAGAAACAGTATTGGCGTTTTCCATAAATGTTTTTAAACTGCGTTCGTTTTGGTGCTGCGTCGGATTTGTGCAAATGTCACAATCTTATGTACATCTAGAAGTTTGGAAGTGACATAAGCACAATATGATTTGAAGCTTTGAAGCCCCCCCCCCCCTTTTTGGGGGGGGGGGGGGGGGGGGGGGGGAGAGGGGTGGTAGGAGAGATGGGAGGGGGCTATTTACATTTTCCATTTCGTCAATAAATTCAGAAGTGTTTCACGTTCTTATCAACATTTTATCTAATTAGATTTGTCCTAGTCTCATAAGATTATACTTTGTAAGTTACTCCATTCAGAATTATCTTCCGCTGAAGTAAATAGACGCAAAATAGAATATAGGCCCAATATAATTACATATGGAATTGACTAAATGAATAAATCACATGAGAAAGAAACATCCTGTTAAAATAAAAACAATACCTCGTGTATTGTCTTTTAAAAACCATTTTCTCTTTCCAAACTTAGTATACATGTTCAGTTAATCCTTTACAAAAAAAATATGTACATAGTCAAATACTTTCGTGAGTCATGGCAACAATTGACCATCGTCGAGACTTAAACAAGTAGCAGTTATTCACAAAAGAACCACACATATCAGAATAGTTTAAAAGAAATGCAAAAAATGTTCAACATAACATAAACTTGATATTTCATTTTTATATTGCCGTGCTATATTGAGCTTACCCGCACATTATTGCAATTTTATCTTCTGAAAATATGACTTTTAGATAGTATAATGCGGGGGGGGGGGGGGGGGGTTATTAGCTATTTCTTATCCTAGACAAGTCATTGTTCCAGGCACGAGTATTGGAACATCATTTTTTGTGAATGATTGATAAATATAATCGTTGATAATGGGGTCAAAGTAATGAGTTGAATAAATATGCACACTTTATATTTCTGCGATGTGATGAGGCAAAAAACGTGCGTGTTCCAGACGCTATATTATGAGGGAACTATTAAGAAGTAACGTCTACTGGAGTTTGTTCCACCATGAGTCAACATTATACTAACAAACACACATACACACACAGACACTCACACACACAAGCATATACATACACATATATTATTAAAATATGTATTCATATACACATGTAGTACGCTCACCAACACATATATGTGCATGTTTACATACCTACACATGCCCACAAACATACCCATAAACATATTCACACACACACACACACCAACCCACACCCCCACACACACTGACATATGCACACACGCTAACACGCACACACATAAAGACCACACACATACACACACACACGTACACTCTCATTTGCTATACACACCAGCAATTGTTACATTATAGGATAGTGCACGCACACACATATACGTACACCTGCACACACAGAGAAGAGAGACCCTACTTATTCAAAGAAACACAACTTTAAATCGGAGGATTTTTCAAAGGAATAAAATTTGGCAGGGATATGGTTGGCTAGTCAATCTGTGTAGGAACGTCCACTCACAGGAGGAAAGGTCTCTAAAAAAATGGATTCTATCAGACCCTTATTGTGACAAAAAATTGGTAAATAACAGAAGCTGGTACTCTATTTCATATTCCAATTATGTTCAAACACTAATTTCTTTTTAGTTCTTCTCAATTTTCGTTTTTCAAAGCCTGTGCCTACCACACCAATTTTCACAACCTCTCCATCTGAAAACCAAAACGGAAAGAACCCACGATTTGTAAATCGGCCTGTGTAATTCAACACCTACATTGTGTTTAAATTCATTTAAAATGTTTAAAAACAACAAACACAAATTATTGTGTATCGGAAAAAAAAATGCGTTTTCATTGAATATCGGTGGCAGTTTGTCACCAATTTATCACCGGTATTGTCCTAATTAACGCTACCGTATGGGGTTAAATCAGGACCATTGGTTTTGCAGTGTGTCGTAGGATTGGCTCTGAGTTCATGGCCGTATACCCATTACACCCATTGACTCCTAAATACTAACTACCCGGTTCCATTTGTCAATTGGTTAATTTGAGAAAATGTGTAATAAAGGAAGACATCATATACCATTCATGCAATCCGACATTCCTTAAACTCAATTTAGGAGAAAATTGATATCGGAAATGGCATGAATGGTATGAATGTGAAGAAAAGAAAAACACACGAATCATAAGCTTATAAAACTGTATGCCCAATCTAAATCAAGCATGGTCAGAAACAATTCATCCTTTCATATTGATTCTATACTAGTTGCACGAAATACCAGCTGTTTGATTCCACATTTACACACCCCCTGTACATCGATAAACAGAGTTTGCATTAGTTATGACTCATCACCCATTCTTCCTCGTCTCTCTCACTCTATCCATTTTTTTTCCTAAAACAAAATCCATAATGCTATGTTTGCATGAGGTGTTATCATTGTCATCAAATATGACGTAGGCGATTTGTGATGGGATCAGCTCANCAATTGGTTAATTTGAGAAAATGTGTAATGATGGAAGAAACCATATAACATTCATTAATATAATCCAACGTTCCCCAAACTCAATTAAGGAGAAAATTGATATCGGAAATGGCATGAATGGTGTGAATGTGTGAAAGAGAAAAATCACACGAATTATAAGCTTATAAAACTGTATGCCCAATCTAAATCAAGCATGGTCAGAAACAATTCATCCTTTCATATTGATTCTATACTAGTTGCACGAAATACCAGCTGTTTGATTCCACATTTACACACCCCCTGTACATCGATAAACAGAGTTTGCATTAGTTATGACTCATCACCCGTTCTTCCTCGTCTCTCTCACTCTATCCACTTTTTTCCTAAAACAAAATCCATAATGCTATGTTTGCATGAGGTGTTATCATTGTCATCAAATATGACGTAGGCGATTTGTGATGGGATCAGCTCGGTGTACCGGTGGGGGTGGGATGGGGTGGGGCGTTTTGCCCCTCATAGGTTCAGAGAAATACGTGCTTGCGTTTTGTAACATAATCCGAACTAAGTCATCGTTTTAGCTTTATTTTGCTTCAAGCTTCTGTTTTGGAATTATCTGTGTAATTCTCGTTGATTTGGTTGGACATTTAGAAATTCAATAATTTCACTGCATTGACATAAAAAGTCAAAATGTTTTTTATTGAAAATAGAGAAAAAAAAGTTGACATATTTTTTTTCTTTTACTTTTTTTTTTTTTTATACATACCTAGAATGTTGGGCAAAAGTTAACTCACCACTGGATCGAAAACATACTTTGGATAAAAGATATCAAACTTATGGTGCAATGTTACCAATGTTAGTTTTTATTAAACGAATAGTTGTGTGGATAGTATTATGCCCAGTGTTGGGTAAACTTTTATCCAACTTTTCTAAGAGGGAATGCAAAGTCGTTCTATTCCTTTTAGCACTGGCGATTAAAAAATATTGGAATTATAACAAAACACGCGCATTTTGGGATGTCATCTTTCTAACGAATATCGTTTGCAATTTTATTTCTACAAAAATTCATGTTTGGAACTCAATCATAATTATCATGTTAACTTCGATTTTGAAAGGATATAGATAAAATAGGGGAATTGTTGTTGAGTGAAATTCAGCATCAAGGATTTAACCCATAGTAGAACTTGAGGCTTTTAATTTTAATCTAAATTTATAAAATTGATGATCATTATAAAACCCTTCATCTTACTCAAAATCATGTAGACAACTCAGCTTTACGACCGATTTCACCGGCATATTCTAAATTATTATAACAAAGGCAATCACTGCATTCATGGGTAATGTTCTCTCTTCCCGCCATGTGACATTTAAACACATTTGAAAATATCAAAGGTTATGCTATTAATGCTGAAGTTAATAAAGACTGATCATTTCTTTTTCGAAATGCAACACATCTTGTAAATAACCTTTCAGTTATGAATACTGTGAAGAATTATGAGGTGGCACCGACCGATGAGGCGCCAGAAACACCTCAGGCAAGCGATATTAATAAAGTGTGCACGCAATTTGATATCTCCTAATCTTTATTAAGATATATTATCAAGGAGGAATTTTACTTAGGCCTCAGCGATCTAGGAAATTGATTTTTCTTTGAAAAACACATTCTATTACTTTTTATTTACAGTCTCGTTTACCAGATACCTCTACATCTCTAGAATGGTCTTCATTATGTAATTTGTTTTAAGCAAAGCAGTAATTTGTAATCATTTTGTAGTGTCTTTTAATTTCGTTTCATCAGCATCTTAAATTATACTTATCTAAGATCCATGTCTCATTATTATCATATCATACTATATTTTACATTATTTTGTATCAATTGTATTGTTTTTCTATTTTATCAGGCCCTTGCTGGAAAACGGTTTTTATAGCTTTTCTTGTTTTTATCCTGTTGAAAAGTTTGATAAATAAATGAATGAATGAAAATAAACATGAACGAAACATATTCATCACTTTAAAGCAGTACCCCAGGAGTAACCATCTCTTTATAATCTTGCAGCTAAGATATAAAGTTGTATATTTGATGTATATCATGTTAGTAAAGAATTTTGTTACTGTATCATTTTCGTTGCCACCGGCGCGGAGTCTTCACAAACTTGATTAGCAACGCGGGCATCCCTTAAAAATTCGTCTCCCATTTTCCCGCGCTCCGCCATACTTCGCTCCAAGTTGTGTGCATTATCGTCTGCTCCCGTTTCTGTGTGTAACCGTGCATCGGGTTGCCGCCTGGCCAAGGGGGACACGACGAATGCATGCAGAATTAAAACTCAGCTCTCAGACGACACTTTACAGACAATGAATCGGATCGCATAATGATTTTTAGGTGCGTTTTGAGCGATCTTAGCTCACGTCGTTGATGAGTATTTCTCCCACCGCGCCGCCGCTTTTCGGTCTCCCCATTTGACATTTACAATACACCTGTAACTGTGCGGAGAAGGAGGAATGTATGATGGGAGGAGAGCTACTTTACTGGGGCACAGCCTGAATTAGATGCCCAATCCGCATCACTGTAAAGGGACATGTTGCGCTTCCTGATGTACTTGACATAGATGTGTTTGGATCAATTGGGCGGGTCACGTTCAATTTGATTGAGGCATCCATCTCCATTGAGCAGGAGACGATTTTGAAAGTTGTCATTTATCTTCGTTTCCAAGACATCAGTGTAGAGGTGAGTATAGGTTGTCATATAGAATTGATAGAGATAGATACGGGGTTACATTATAGCCTACATTTCAAGTTAATTGGGGTAAAATCTAAATGCTATGCCTATTGACCAATCATGATTATTTTTATGTATATTTGATAACTGGTTTCACTCATCCATTTACTACTCAGTTTCTGCCTCTAAATGTGTGAGTATTGATTTAACTTGAATACAATAATCTAAATGCTAGACCTACTTACTAAACAGTATTCAATTTAAACATATTTTGATAACAGGCTTCCATCAACCATTTGATATACACCCTTGCTGCACTTTAGATGCCCAGCTGTTGTGAAGAAAACAATGCAAACATCAGGCGAAATTCGAACCCGCAACCTGTTGATGAGACCAGTACCTGTGATTTTTTTCACAGCATATTTTCTTCATAGTATGTGAGAAAATTGATGGAAGTCTAAAATAATGCATTTTTGGCTATAGGTTGCAATACGTTAATAACCAACCCTTTGAAATTAAATCGCATGCCCTAATCATTTAAAAGAACTTGCAAGGCATTAATGGATGGAGTTGCTGCATTCTTAAATATCTAATCCTATTTAAAAACATTATGGCAAAATATGAGTCTTCACATTGTAGGTCTTACTAACGATACTAAAAAGAAGTTAAAGATCACTTTCTAATTCTTTCACTTCACGATGGGCCCACTTTTCAGGATAGTGCTTAGATAGAGGGACATCATGCAACAACTGAAATCCCTGATGTGTGAAAATGGTTAAAAATGCATGTGTATGATAACATGCAAGACAGTTACATTTCAGATATTTCCAGAATTACAATTTTGCGTTAAAAGTTTTTTTTTGCCGATTTAATATTCATCCCTAACTTTTTTGAGCAGTGTGTCATGGTTCCCCTCTTCAGAGATTCTATTCGTGACCAGTTAACTACAGAACATGCCATATCATTCAAGAATATCCCAAATTCGAGGGACGTTTCAAACTATATATGCACACGAACATCACTCAAACATCACTCGACCTTTGACAAATAATTGTGATCTCTGATACATGATTCATGCATTCGTTTGTTTTATAGCACGCCGCAGTGCACAAGGAAATAACATCTATAAAATCAAGGTGATTCATTATCATTACAATAGACAGAGCATATATACTGACAGGAATGTACTAACATGAACTGTTCAGTACATGACTTTCATTATACATGTACTTTACTGTGAAAAAAATTATTCATGTACTCTTAGAAAAATGGTGGAATGATGCACCGTTATAACAAAAGCAGCTCAGTATACCACCAAAAGGGAATTGGTGCAATATTGCACCTTTAATGTCCGACCCATGTATACATACAGTGAAACATGTTTGGTATTCCTACATTTAGAGGTTTCACACGTTCCTAAAATCATGCTAAATCACTTTAAGCCACTTTGGAAGCTTTTCATAATTATTATGTTCTTCATCTGTCATAGAGCAATTTAAGTTTTTTTTTAGCACGTATTTAAATTATTCTGTTTATTAGGGTTTCAAATGCGGTCAAAGCAACATGTAGCTGCATGTTATTTCTATATGAGCGTAGGAATACAGTTTTATTTATTCGATTTAAAAAATAAATCAGAAATTCAAATTTGGATAAAAAAATAAATCCCATAAGTTCAGAAAACGGAATTTAGCTGTACAATTAAGATTCTTTTACAAAAGACTTGTCAAACTAATATCGCCTTCAAATATTATTAACGTTCGGACTCCATAAACATGGAAAAGTAATAACTGCACCTGTACTGAATTTGAATTCAGAACACTTTACATCTTCACATATTTTTTTCATAGTTGCGCCTTTAGCATTATTTTAAATTTGGATTTGGTGCCATATAAATTATATTATTATGAAATAAATCATCTTTGGTACTACAGTCTAGTTTTTACATCTATCTGTCTTTTTGGACAATATTCAATCATCATGACCCCTCCGTGTATCATTAATGAATTTAAATAAACTTGATTAATTTTATGAATAGTCCTTTCATGTATGTGTTTTGTAACTGCGGTATACCATTATGATCGAGCTGCCATTGCATACCCAAATATTCCAAAAGGGATTAAATTTTGACCATGAAATACATAGGCATGCTGAAAGTTTCTTTTCAAAAGAAGAGGAAGCATTTGACAATTACATATAATTTTCGATGACGAATGAAAAATTGTTTACATACCACAATTACCTGGATTATTGTTATCTATAAACACACCTTTTATTCAATTATGACATGTTTTGATTGGTCATGGTTGGTTGATATAGGGTGTATGAATTGTATGGTGGTTAATGATATCCGTCATCATGCTAAAACAGTATAAATAATATTTTGAATAAGGAAGTTAGATGATTTATCTTTGAATTCTCTTCTACCGTATCCGTTGAATTGCAAATTTAACGCTTGTTTCACTATTCCGTTAAAGTGTCATGTGTAAATCCCATTGTCATCAATAAGATTTTAAAACAATTATATCTGTTTAATTAATACAACAATTTTTTGAAGATGAAAAAGATTTTATTTCATGCAAACCATGCTCAAATATGTCGTATTGTGCCAAGCCCGAGCAAAAATTCAAAAATTCCCAAATGCAAAATTCCTTAAAGAGTGCATTAAAAAGAAGTGAAACGTATTTCGTAATTTCGTTTAAAAATGCAACTATAACATTTTGCAATGTTTATGCGCATTTTGCAATGTTTACAGCATATTTCAACTGTAACGTTACGGATGAATTATTCTTTTCAGTCTTTAATTTGAAAACAAATAGCTAATATTTGCAATATTCCTCCGTCCCTCGTCATTTCCAACAATTCTGATGAAACAATTTCTACCTAAAAATCACTCATCCTATGCAGATTCGAAAATTAACACCCGTCACCGATGGCGTGTGCGTCTTCTACGACCACCACGGCCGTGGTCGATGACCTGGACACCACGATCACGGACGCGATCACCAAGGCCCATTCGATGTGGGACGAACTCTACAACAGTCGTCAGTTCGAGAAGGTGGTAGACTCCATCTACGCTGAAGACTGCTGTGTCATGATGGAGGGTCGTGACGTCATAAGGGGGAGAAAAGGTGAGAGCCTATAGGCACGTGATTTTAAACCCACCACTCACACATTACGACTGGCTTATGATCCAAATTTAAAAAAAAAAAAAATTGTTACATTATCTCTCAGAAGCGTTCAGCACAGAGAATGTTTTATTGAGGTTCTGCAGTGGCGGATCCACGGGGGGGGGGGGGGGTCCCCATGGGCTGCCAAGTAAAAAATATGACAAACAGAGCATAGAAGCATGATTAAGGTCGACAGCTGGCAACCCTAAAAATGAAAGAAAACAAATCTCCATGCTCTCCTCGCTCGCTTCGCGAGCTCGGGCTTGGTCGCTCCGCTCCCTCACCGATGTCTACCTTGAGAAAAAGCTGGACCCGCCCTTGTTCTAGATACTCAAGGTAATTACATAATTTCAAAAAATTGCATAACCCAAGCTTTTTTTGTCGGAAGAAACACCAAAATACGAGTCGTAAAGAAGTCAGAGAAGTCGGTGCAGTTTCAAGATTGTCTACGACTTGAAACTGATTCGTCCCTTGTATCTGGAGGGCGTTTCATGCCACTCGTCGCCAGCGACAAGAAAAAAATTTCTGACAGTTACCATAGCAACAGTCAGGGATAGTGTTTTACATCCAATCAAATTAAAGAATGTCATTGGATTAGTCAGCGGTGGCGACAAGTTTAAAAAAGCGCCCTCCTGTATACAGCCGATAAACGCACTAGAATCATAAATTTAGTATTTTTAGGAGTTTTCTAGACGGGTATAATTTATATTCTATTTGTCGATATTGAATGTTCCTACAATTTATTCCCCCAATCGGGTCGCAAGCCGGTCTTAATGTGTACGGTGAGCTTTACAGAGCCAAACATTCGTCAGCAAATCTGCTGATCTTTCGCGCCTTGAATATATTCGAATAGATAGATTAATAAATGAATTGATTATACAAGCTCTTGCATGTAATGTGCCCTTTTGCATTATGATCCTATATAAATAATGGACATTATATGGGTTTTCCCCAAAAACTTCAAACTATATTTTCAAATCAATTTATATCTCAAGCACCTTATTTCATGCAGAATGCACAAGGTGCGTATGTGATTTTTGTGAATTATTAATTGGCTGAGAAAACCTTTCAAATACATTGTACTTTCTAATGCACACTGTATGATGCGCCTATAAGTTGTTTACATGATACTAGATGTGAAATATACATGTATGAATCACAACAAATCGCATCAGTAAGTGATTATGTATGCCCATGATATGGGGATTATACTCAGGGATCCATTAGTATGCCATCTCAGCGAGGATTATCATGAAACTAAATTTTGAAGGGGAAAAATGATTGAAAGCTTAAGAGCCAGAGCGACTCATGAATATTGATGAAGAGACATGGTAGATAGAGTATTTATGATATAGAGAATATCAAATGAAAAAGAGTGGTGGTATTATGTAGAAAGATGAGGGGAAGAGAGAGGGAGAGGGAGACAGGAAGATAGAAAGAAAGAGAGCGAGAAAGAGAGAGAAGGAAAAGGTAGGTGGGGTGCGTGGGAAGGGGAATTAAAAAAAAATACAATAAAAAAAAACGGTAAATAAAGATCGATCTTATATTCAGATGAGTAAGATTCTTTTATATTTTCAATACAGATTATTTGATTAAAAAACAATTCCGGAAAGTACAATTTATTCCAAATATTTTCGCCTGATCGTTAGGCCCCAGTCACATAGATGACCGGAAGCAACACGATTCAACACGACTCTTCGTTATATAGGAGGCAGCTAACTGTGTACTGACCAAATGCTCGATCGTTTTTTTTTTCGAGCTTCAATGTGATTGGGGCCTTAAATTCCGAATTAAATGAATGATAAAAAAATATCTATGAACCTACAACAATATTTTATCTATTTCTCCAGGCAGCTCTACTTGAACTTCTCTGTGGCTTTTCGCAGGACCCCAGACACCATCGTGTAGAAAGCACCGCAGTGGAGATTCGCGAGATCACCGCACCGGGTCAGCGAATTTACGAGCTCGGCCGCTATTCGTTTTTTGACATCCCGAACACGGGCCGAGCAGACGGGAGACACGTCATCGTATGGACTCGGATAGATGGAAAATATTTGATCTCTTTACAAAGTATAAATCCCATAACATGAGGGTTGTCTGTAGGTGTTCTACGTGCTAACTATTGATTACGTCATAATATTCAAGCAGTGAGACTTTTCATGAATCCGTCTGAGATAGTTTAGTTAATAAGGTATTATTCTAGTTTTGATGTTACACTGAGATGTGTAGAAAAACTGTGGGCACATAATATTATAGGGGTAGGATCAGCACTTTGATATTTCATTCAGACTTTCACCGGCAAACACCTGGTGAACGCCCGGTTCCAGTGTTCATCCCCCATTTACGTTTGTACGGTTAACACCCGGATGCACACCGGACTTTCGGGGTTTTTTTTAAGCTGCATCGATCAGGACAATAAAAAGTGATCTGAACAGAGTCTATGAGTATATGAGACTATCATTCCCCGGGTGTTCACTGGCTAAACACCGAGCAAACTCCAGATACCATAGGTGAGATATTATCAAAGGGTTCACCCAATGTTCTCCGGAGACGGCTAAGCATTGGATAAGTGTGAATGGGTCATCATAGTCAGCTTCACCAAAAGGTTCTTCAGAGACAGTATAGAAGGAACATGTCTAATTATAAAAGTCTAGGTCAAACGCCAGCGAAACTCCGGAGAAACTAATATAATCATACGATTTCAGAAGACTTACTAGCAAAAAACAGAGATGAGTTTTTAGTGCATCGACATTGCTACAATTAGAATTTGCTGGAATTTTAATTTTCGCTAGTTTTATGTTTGTCAACTCGCTGTCTTCAGCTAGATGTCTACTCGGCCCGCACGCGCGACCCGGACAGAGCAATATGCTGCTTGATGGAACAGAGATGAACTTATATTGTGTGGTCTGAATATACAGCTAAATATCTTGACGGTGATTCACCGGGAATTGTCACAGGTGATAGTCTGCGTTGAGTATAATTAATGTACAACCTAGAATTTTACACAGCTGCACGAAAATGAGATGGAACGCACATTATTTTTTAATTAAGGGACATAGACGTGCACATCTTGATGTAATAAATGTGAACGAGTCGCCATGATAAGTGTGCAATATAGGTTAGCGTGTAATACGATGTTGAAACTAAAGCCCCAGTCATGCACCTATAGTCCCCGACTAAACACGATTCAACACGACTCTCTGATGTCGGGTAGTTATCTGTTAACCGAACAAAGAGTCTTGTTCAATCGCACTCAGTCGGGGCTTCTATGTGACGTGGGCCTAGAAGGAACAGAGAGCAGTGAAACTTGTTGGTTCAACTAAGGAGTAATTTTTAATTCGACGCCAGAACTTAAAGCCCTTGTCACATAGAGGCTGGGAAACAACACGACTCAACACGACTCTCTGTTGATTCACAGTTAACTACCCCAGAACAAAGAGTCGTTTTGAATCATGTTGCTTCCGGGGTCTATGTGACCGGGGCTTAAAACCGTTTTCATGTAAGCACGGTTGCAAAGTAATAGCTGACACCTAATTTGAATTTTAGAAGCATAATAAATTTCATCGTGTTACTTGTGAGATATGTATCAGAAAAAAGGAAATTTTATATAGAGATACAACCAAATTTCGCCATTTTTGTAAATCATTTTCATTCCACATATACATATTTCCTTGATCTGCGAAATGATTTCATATATTTAATATCTTCATAAAAATGACAGCCGATCTCATAAAGGAGAGTTGCCACAACATTTTCTGTACAAAACAACCCGCTCGCTACTTTTCAAATCGTTTGACAATAACGCAATATTACATTTAGCAATATTACATGTACATGGTTATGTGAATCCAATATGGTTTGTGTTTTACAACAGATTTTATGGCAGATTTGCTACCAGCATGTTTGCTGTATGTTCCTTTACAGTCAATGAGTTAATGTAATATTCGCAATGTTTACCGGACCAACAATTCAATAAAAAGTAAATTTAGCCTTCAATAAGAAGTAGATTAATTTCAGTCAATTATATTGCCACAGACTTTTAATGACAATGGTTATAACATCGATTCTTTGAAATATAGCTTTGTAAAAAGATATCATTTAACAGAAGTAAAACCTATGTTCAAGATCATAATATAACCACAAATTCGTTTGCGTCATTTAGAATGGAATTTGATACCAGTGAACAGTGAACAAAACGTGAACATTGAAGATAATTTATTCATCGAATCAGTAGGTAGAGAAAATTTACCTCCCTGGCGGCGTGTGGTCGTCATGCTGAATATAATATTTTTTTCCCCTGAAATAAACCGGTAACGATTCGGATTTACTTTTCAATATGCGAATTATTCCACCGATCAATTGCAAAAAATCGCAAGCATTCAAATTGAATAAAAAAAAAACAGATAGTCAAAAGTACACAAGGTTATTTTTTTCTTGATTGGTCGATTATTACTGTATTCTTATCTCATTAGCCTTTTCTAATGTCAATGCACAATTAAAAATTTCAAATGTAGTAGAGATTGTACAACACTAGCTCAATGAACCTGGGAATGGAAAATAGATGAATTAAGAGTTTCAATATCGGAAAAGGCACTGTTTTAGAACCAAGCGACCCAACACTCTCAAAAGCGCGAGTTTAAATCTTCGCAGAGTGGAAAATAATAGCTTTCATGATTCAAATTTTCACTGAAAATGGAGAAATAATTCCCCAAAAAAATCTGCTCCTAGTGTAGCATTTGTTTGTATCTTTTAAGGCACATGTTGTGCCTTTATTCATAAAATACCGAAGGGGTTTATAGCCTTTCGTAGAGTCGACTTGATCGCTTTTGATTTTAATTTGCGATGTTGTAGCGAATTTGTTTAACGAACTATAAACATGCTCGAATTGCAATTTCAAATCTGTGCAATTGATACTTCATTCAAAGAGTCTATATATTTAAAGCATATGTAGTTTAGTGATGCACTAATCTATATTTAAAACTGCATTATTCTGATACAAAAATTGTTTTAAACTGTATCTTTGCTTATTAACGGATGTGCTTGTAAAGAAAGTTTTAATGTATATAGATTAAGAAGACGCCCTTCCGGGATTTTCAGGCCAACTTAAACTTTTCCAAAAATTTGCCGAAATCATGGACGCTTAATAAGTACACTCCACAAGAAACCAAACAGAAATCAATGAATTTTTATATATTTATAGTAAATTGTTGAAAGTTGCCTGGAAAGCCTAAAATAGAAATACAGATGAATTAGAATAATGAAAGATTGTGTATCGATTATATGAATAAAGATAAGCAATATAAAAACAAAACGATATTTCATTGTCTCTATTCTTTAATTCCGTCTTTATCTTGTTAGAACCTATTCTAATGAGGAGATTATTCATCTTAAGTACTGATTCAGAGTTTTCATTACATTCATGGTGCAAATTCCTCATATTTACAGAAAGTTGCAAAGTTTTGCAAATAGTGGATCTACATATATCTATCATAAAGATATCCTACGGTTAACGTTTTGAGGAAATCATATTCTTTGGGGAAAAAGTAACATTTCATGACATCAATATGAATGTAATAAATGGTCAGTTGTGCACCTATGACGTCATCAGTTGCCAATTTGTTTAGATATATAAACATTCATGACTTTCTTATCAGTTGTCCAATTTTTCTCAAACTTTTTTTTGTTGTTCTGTTCTTCTAATTTTTCTGCTCCTGTTGAATAAATATTATTTTTTGGATAGACTCTCCTTTTAAAAGAATAGTCTACCCCAGAATGATAATTTTATATCAGGAGTAGAAGAAAAAAAATGGTAAGCAGAACAAAAAGGTATATATTTTTTAAGGTTTAAAAAAATGAGTAAATCAGTAACAAATTTCAGATCTGTTGTCTATTCAATGACAATTTGGGTGCAGTACTAACTAGAATTTTCCTTATATTCATGGTACAAAATTCATCAATTCTATAGAAAGATACAAAGTTTGTATGAATGTAAACGTGCATACATGTATCTATCCTCAAGATATCCGTAAGTTAATTTTTTTGTGCAAATCATATTTTGGGAGAAAAAGTAACATTTTATAACATTGATATGAATAAGATAAGCAGTCACTTATGCACCTGTATACGTCGCCAGCTGCCATTTTTGTATAACTATTTAAACATTCATAACTGTCTTGTTAGTTGTCCGATTGTTTTCCTTTTGTTCTGTTCATCTGATTTTTTTCGGTAGACCCTCCTTTCAAAATTCAATGGAAAGTAGTAACACTCAATTTCATCCTGCAAATATGGTGAATTGATAAAGAGATATTAACAGAGGCGAAATGAATGTTTCGTTGTCGAAATCAATTTGAAGATAGAAGTTTCAATGAAATAAAGGCTATTACGTTAAAAGCGGAAAACATTCATCAACATTAACAAAAAGAACAAAGTGTTTGATGATGAAAGTGTTGAACAAGTTTATGTCTTCCGTTCGTATCTCTAATTGCCCGGAAACCACTCCTACTTCGTCACGCTTCGTGATATGTCTAGTCTATTGTGACGTCACGCTTCACTCTCGAAGTGGTTGCGCCAATCACATCGCGCAAAGCCAAATCCATTATTACGTCACGCCCTTTTGGCAAACTTCGAACCAATCAGAGCGCTCGAAATGTCTGTGATGTGCACGCACTCGATCGGTCGCAAACAGCCTCATGTACGCGTATCATCATATCAACGATGTCAACAGCTCGATCGAGAGGAAAATAAAGGAGATTTCATGAGTCGTTCAGGATGCAAAATGCAATTATTTGCTGAAGCTGCATGACATCTAGACAGCGAATGACACAAGCCAACCAAATTAGAGCAAACACAAATTTCAACCAAACCGGCACATGTCCTTGCTTTATCATGGTAGGTGTAATATCATTTACTTCATTTTTTGAAAGTCTCTAGTAATTTCGCTTATCAAGAAAAGGAAAAGAAAATCTACTGAATAGTTTTTCAAATACCGCAAACTTTTGAATGATGTTTTGATACCGACTTGTATAAAACATATCTATGAATATGATAAGTGCATTTTCCGCTTTAACATCAATCTATAAATTATGATAACCATCTTTCAAAATATTTACTTGAAAAGAACGTTGCACTAAAAGGTTACTACGACTATTGATTCATTCAAATCTCAATTTACCATAATCGTCTAGGTCAGTCAAGTGCCATCGAAAAGTACTCTCAGCATTATATGCATGAAATTAAAAACCTGTATTCATAATCATTATTCCTTCTGAAGAATACTAAGAAAAATAATAATTTCATGGACAAAAGGTAAAAAAAAAGATAAATATGAGCTCCATTCAGTATGTATTACCTTCGCTTGTCAATTTTTTTTATGTATTGTCACATTGGGTAATGCATAATCCATTTACTATAATGAGACAAACATAACTGCAAGTGAGTGTAGTCAGATTAAAGAAAATAGAATGCATTTTAATTATTTATTTACCTTTGAATGTAAACGAAAAATAATTTGCTAAACAAATGGATAATTATGTTTACAAATAGGAATTCCATTCAAGAGCATCCAATTACAGTACATCTACTGAAGATGTGAACGCATCGCTAACATTACCAGGAGACCACTCAACGGTACAAAAAGAGAAGGATCCCCTCCATCTCTGCCGTGGACTTCAATCTGAGATGTCCTCCTTCGCATCTGTTCTCTCGGCATCCAGTCGGTCTTCACTGGAAAGCGAAACTCGTACCTTTCCAGCACGAAGCTCAAACTCGCCTCTTCCTGAAAATTTAACGACACGCTTTCAGCAGCTTTCTCTTCAAAGTTCATCAGGGAGCTCCTCCGTGAAAGACGATGAGGTTGTGGATGACAGGGATGATCACGAGGACGAACTAGACAATGATGACAGCTCGAATGCAGTGATCTCTTTATCAGACGTCGACATGGCGGATGAGATCACAGACGACCATGCCAGACATCGAAACAAGTACGACCGACATCGTTTGGATGAGTATCGCGCTCACCTCGTCGAAGCTAGCAGCGAGATCATCCGATCCCTGTACCATACATGCCGTGTTCGACTCAACAGCATGAACAACAACTCGAACATCGCTCCGATGTCACCACATCTATTCTCCTTCGACGTTCCGAAAATGTCATTTCACCAGAACGGGGATTTTGGAATACCTTTCAGACCCTTGGGGCAAAGTGAGAAACCCGTCACACTCTCAACGCCTGACGACATCGTGAGGAAACGACCACGAAAACGAGTTTCATTCACGAGCGCGCCGTCGATAAAATGGTTTCGAAAAGACGACAAGATTGAACTACCCGGGAGACAGCATGGAAAGGGACGTCTCATTGCTGTTTTAAGACAACTCGTACTTTCGCACAAGAAGACCAAAGTGGATGATAAACTCAAAGTGATTCCGATTTTAAAGAACAGATACAGGCCAAAGAGACTTAGAATATCACCGTGAAATTTAAAACATCAGAATACAAGTTTGGCCATCATTCCAAATTACCTTCCATGGCAGTTGAATGAATATGGGAAATCAATTTTGTTTACGCAAACATTTTTCGCTACGGAGAGAATGATAACATTATCATCAGCAGCAACAACAACTAAATACTTCGTGAATAAGTTGAAAATCAAGAAATTGCTTCGGCAAAATACAGTTGCATTTTCAGATTTTAGCAAAAGTACAACAGCTATGAACAGAAACATTATAGATTCATGAAAAAGAATTTTATTTAAGGAGAATGCAAGAACTTTGTCGTTAAAATAATGATCGCAATCAGCACTGTAATAAAGACAACAATACTCGATATGTGTTTACAAACTAAGTGGCAAGTTTATTACCAGTAAAAATCATTTCTGTACACAATCATTCATTTTTTTCAAAGTTTTCATTAAAAAAGTTATGTATTTTAATCACAAGTTAATTGCATTTCATTAGTGATATAAAATTATTGATAAGATTAATCATTTTAAATGAAATCATTTAAAAATTCATTTAGTTTTCATTAAGATTATTTGTATTTTTTCTTATTTTTGTCAGTATACTATACCAGACTACGCGAATACAAACGAAGTGTATCAACAATTATAAATATTCCATTACATTCTAAAAAGCAGAGTTTACAGAGAAACCCCTTTAAATCATGCTAGTTATTCAATCAAAAGAAATAAATGCCTAACAAGTTTTTGTTGTGGTCAGAAATCAGAATTTTAATTTGCAAGTTTGCATCAAAAGGCAAAAATAATTGTCTTCAAAAGCAGCTACAGAAAAGGGTCGATATATACAGAAAAGTGATGGAAATAGCAAACAGCAATGATATTTTTATAATATACATGTACAAATCTCTAAAAGTGTAATTATCAACACTTCACTAAATGAAAATTTTCTTAAGGCAATTCAACACCAATATGATTTGGTATATACTAAAAGTAAGGGAATTTTATTCATGAACAATTATTGTAAGGCAGCAACCTATTTCCAAGTTTCTCATACAAACCCACTAGAAGATTATCTATTTCCGTATATATAGCGTTAATTTAGGTTACAGTCAATCTTTTGAAATCAATTAAACAATGATTTATTCAAAAGCACAATTTCACCACGTAATGTGATACCAGGTGCCGGGTAAAAACTACACGGATTTTTTTTGAAGGAGGAGGGGGTATACATTTGCTTTCACGAACACCACTTTGATCATTATATCCATCCTTACCAGAAACGTGTTACCAAGCAATATCGGAAGTAGATCACACCTATTTCACGTTCATTGACATCGTGTTAACATGGTTAATGCTGTTTATCAAAAACTTACTTCTGGTATGATGGAGTTTGATTCAAAGTGGTGTTCAATAAGACACAGGATTTACTCCAAATTATCAAAAGCTACTAATAAGTAGGGTTCACACTAAGAGCCGAAATCTTAAGATTTCAGAAACCATGCACGTACAGCCCAAAAGTGAGTTATTTAACTCGCCAAGGCGTTTCGTTTCGGTCGAAAAGCTGGCAAGTACAAACTCACCTTGGCCCGTTGTCTTAGTCGAATATGGGAGAAGGTGGCGTTTACAAACTCGACAAACTCGATTCTGTTCAGTAGGACTGTCGTATAGTTTCGGAGACCTTAATAGAGGTTTCGGCGCTCAGTGTGAACCTAACTATTGACAAGTTGTTGTATCATGCTAACAAACTTTGTTAAACGAGGAGATAAAATCCCAATATTTCTTGACCGCTCTTCGCTTGGTCTAATGCTTGAGGATGAAACGCTTCTTCCTGTCTCCAAGGATCAATCTGTAGGGAATACAAAAAAATAAAAACAAAAAGAATTTAGAATATTCAAACAATAAATGCAATGGAAGCAAAATAAGAATTCAAAGCGCTAGATTAGATTTTGCGAAGTGTCGATTTGTGTGGGAAGATAATTTATTTAGTATTCGTGGGCCGGCAATTTTGATCAATTTGCTTTCAAATAAATTTCTGTATTCTGATGACAACAAAAATCGAAGGGGAATTCAACCCGATATTACTGTCAATGCAATGAACGAGCAAAAATGAGATGTACTGACAATTTGTGAATATTTGAAAAAAAAATGTATGAAAGATAGATAATTCAAATTCGAACGTATGACACTCGCATTTTTAAACGCTCTTAAATTAGTTGTAAAGCATAGTTTGGTATCGCTAACTTACCAACATGGGAAATGTTTAGCCAGCGTGATAAAAACAAATAACAATAGGTAGCATTTTAACCACCAGTAATAATTGTGTCAACAGCATGTAGCTAATATTTTGATATTTTTTATGCCAACGTTTCTAAAATTTAATTGAGGGTATTCTGTAGCAATTTGTTTGAGAATTACAGCAAATCTGATCGGCCGGGTTGCCAGAAATTATTTGTAAATTTACTGACCGTTACAATACTACTGCTCATAAAACATGAATCGCATGGAACTACAGATAATTAAATTGTCTGCAGATTCTTTTGAATATGGTTTGTAAATGCTGAAAACACGATTGTTATATTAGCATTTCAAAAGATCGGAGGAGTGACAACATTTGCAAATGTTAAATCTACAATTTGAAAATGTTTGATCCAACACTTGAAAGAAAGGTTTGATCCAACATTGTGTTAAGCTTTACTCCTCCAACCTTTTCAATGATAATGTAACATTTGATTTTTAAGAATGTGATTTTAAAGCAAGTTTCTGTTACTGCCATGCGCATACTGTGGGAGTGGTGGCTTTGGGGCCCTACCCCCCCCCCCCCCCCGACAGAGCTAGTGGCGCCAAATTTGAGGTATAAAGGGCGCAAAAAAAGTCACCGGAATGGGTATTCAAGGAGGTGATAGCCTTTTTGGGGGATTATCCCAGCTCAGCCCCCCTCCCTGGTGAGAGGGGCGCTAAATCTGAGGTGAAATCAAAACCTGGCTACTCTCATGACAGGTAGTTTTACAGATCATTTTTTTTTACAGTGTAGCTTTACCTGTATAGAAGACCAGCAAATAGACCACCAATGAATGGACCAGCCCAGTAGATGTAGTGTTCAGCCCAATAACCTGAGACGACGGCAGGCCCGAAGCTACGGGCGGGATTGAACGAGGCTCCGCTGGAGTGGTAGCTAGGGTATTCGAAAAAGAATTCATTAGAATTAATAATTGCTATTAGATTGATTTAGAAATCAATCAAGTAACGTCTCACTTCAATTTCCATTAACGATATTGATAACTTAATAAAAACGTTTGTAGATAAAGTACTGTACATGGTAAATGACATTGTGTGACTTATCTTTATCCAAATGTATTATCAAATATTCAATGTTTAAATGAAATGTGATTTATGGAAAATGAATATATAACAAAAAGTGAAAGGCGTACATGGAAAATGTTTTGAAATATTGTGTGGCTGCATGAAAATCATGCACGATGAAGATGACTATTCAGAATTAATTGACAGTTATTAAGACATGAAATAGTATCCTGTCATATCTTATCGCAATTCTGCAAATTGAAATCGCGTTTACGCGCTGAACAGGCTCATCCTTGACGTTCACTAATGTTGTAGGTATATAAGTCAACATATACAAGTTATTATTACAGGCTATTTTCAGTTTTTCTTGGAATAATTTATGTTCTTGAGCATGTGACATCATTTTGGGGACACTATTTTCCGAAAGACTCCATTTATGGAAAAAAAAACATTTCCAATTTGCACAATTTCATTCTCAGAGCGTAGTGACATAATGACGTAACCCAAATTTTGTTGAAAATAAGGTTTTGGCATCAAAGAAACCAGGAAATAACTTTTCTGATAAGCACAATGTAGTCAGGTATTTCTTATCATATTGAAACCAATTCTGTTCTACTGGTAGAGTAGCCCACACCCTACAATCAAAGCTTTTTAGTGGGTCTCTCCGTTTCCGCAAAATATAATTTTCTTCTATTTTCTTTTACCTTTATAACTAAGATATTACATTTAAGTATGATTTTGAAAATTTGTTACTTTGGAAAAGTTATGCGTATTAACCTTAAATTGTATATTTTATCATACTGTATTGATTTGTATTTTGTTTGAAACGAACTAAATGAAATGAAATGGTTATGCTGAACGGGGTGTTCCATAATTTTTAAACTCATTGTCATAAAAAATGGCCAAATTGGAATTACGTCTTTATGTCACCGACCCCTTGACCTGGCACTTACGCGCAGATGATACTGACGAGCACGGAGAATCCGTAGGCGAGCGGACCGGTGACTTGGCGAGCCTTGCCGTCCAGGTTGGACATTAGATAGACGACGAAGATCATTGAGCTGAGGATAGCCTCAATGACCACGGCTGTACCGGGTGTCATGTCGAGCTGGTGGTTGGAGTCGTACTTGTCGTAGGGGACTAGCCCGCGGTACTGGCTGGCACCACCCTTGATGTCATGGTAGGAGTCGTTGAGGACTACAGCCTGGAAGGGAAGAAGGGGTAGAAAGAGTGAAGTGTTTACGAGTGAGAAAGATAAATAGAACGAAAGTGTTAGGGTGAGAGAACAAAACAGAGAGAGATTGAAAAAAAGAAGAAGGAGGGATTCAATTGGCTACAAAGTCAACACTTTCTCCACGTCTGATATTACAATAACCAACAAAAATAATATATTAAAAACCTTCATATCTTAAAACAAATTGGGAAATTAAGTAGTTATATGATATCGAATTATTGACTCCCCAATATATTAATCAGGGTCAGAGAGGGCGGTACGGGGATGTGGTGCCTTTAATTTGTTTCCATGAAAAGACCCTTGCGCACATGACTTGTTATTCAACAACACGTATTTTCAATATTTTCTGACTCGGCGTGCAATTGGCAGGATTTTCTATTATTTGTTAATACGTCTATGAGGGAAGGATTCGGATGAGGCTAGTCATATGCTAGTTTTTCACAATGCAATTTTCCAACTTTTAACATTCTATATCATTTACAAATTTCGACATGTTGCCGAGGCCTCCTACAGAACAGGGGCGGATCCAGCTTTTTCCCAAGAGGGGGGTTTTGGATGTCAAGGTAGACATCGGCGAGGGAGCGGAGCGAGCGAAGGGGAGGGCAAGGGTGTGGGACACCTCGCTCCTACAGTACGGGATTTTTTCTTTTTTAAGGATTGCCAGCTGTCGATTTTAAGCATACTTTGCAATCCATACAACTTTTCGTAAATTTTCGCACGACTCTACGAACGACTGGTGACGCTTCCTCGGGTTCGATTCATCATTTGAATGCAAGAAAGGGTCACTAATCGTTTGTAGAGTCGTGTTACCTCTATACGAACAACTTCAAATTCATATTGCCAGAAAGATAGTAATTTCTGAGAAAAGTCCTTGTTAAGCTTTTTCTGGTAATTTTAACCATGCAGAATCTAGTCACTTTTGACTAGAGAAAGAGCGCATGTCCCCGGTTAAACTAGTCAATATGACTAACTGTGTACCTTGACGAAAGCAGCCCCAACGAGAGCTCCAATGATCTGAACGATGAAGTACATGATGGCAGCAAGTGCGTTCACACCGCCAGATATAGCCACGGCGAACGTCAAGGCGGGGTTGAACAGACCTCCACTGTTTGCAAAGGAAAAAAGATAATAATTTAGAAATTGTTTGGAAAATAAATCCAGACATCGGGAGCCTGTCAACAGGTCAAGGAGTACACTTGAATGGGGAGGGGATACACATTTTTTTCTGACAAGCCAACTGTAAATAATAATAGATAAGATGATAGAATAGATATGATAGAAATTATAAAAATCCATGAACAATCCTTTTCGTCCTTTTTATTTTATTTCCTTTTCTTTTAAGATTTATTTTGGGGCGCATACCCCCCCCCCCCCCATCTTCTGGATACCCGGACTTACATGTGTAGAATAAAAACCCGAGGAAGTTTATGGATTTAAATTCCCACCCAAATGTCAAGTCTAAATCATTTCAGTATAATTAAAGATAAAATGGATTCTTTCTGTATTTTGTTAATTTAATTTATGTGTTTTTTTATGTTGTTGGGGGGAAGGGGCGAGGACGAGAAGGGTTTGAAAATGTTATACTTTTCGCCAATGTCTTGACAAAAAAAAATAAAATGAATGTAATCTGTAATGTTTATCATTTGGTTTTACATTGCACTAGTATATGCATTGAAATAAATGCAACGTCTTGGGAGCCACCCCTCCCCAAAATAAAGAAACAGAAAATAATTATAAATTAACAATAAAGATAATGATGCATAAAACTTGTACTGTAAGTTTTGCAGTGTCAATGTTGGCGCGAATTGTTTACGACTATTAGTAAATGATTAAGACCGGGGTCAAATATCAAGTCAATATTGTTTGCTACAAGTATATGGGGGAACTATATAACTACATGTTTGACTATTGAATCATCATCGCCTCGTAGGTTTGGATATCCTATCCATATGCAAATGTCTTGAACCTGTATAAATCAAGGCCGACCAATAAAAGAAAATAGGACAAAAATTCTTTCAACTATAATATAATCAACTGTTGCTTTATCATCAACAATGAGATTAATAGACAACACTAAAGTCTATTCGACTTAGATTTAACAAAATGAGGATGATTAATTTTATTTAGCAGTTCAAAACCTCCAATTCTCAGATATCATAAATGAATAACAAATATGATAAATTAGGAAGTTCGTTCTCAATTATAAAACAATAAATACCAAACTGCTAAATAAGCAAAATAATGGTCACCCTTTTAGCAGTTCTTTTATAAATCGAGACATGTTATGCTGGTAATATCGATTAAATTCCCATCTCCCTGATATAAACATTGACTAAAGAACTCGAGTGAGTACTCGCACATGAAAAGTGATTCTAATTCAATCATACTCAAATATGACTAGTTTCCCTAAATCATCATGACCATGTTTCAATTGATAAATATAAAATACGAAATATCTATAGTCATAGAGTGAACATAAAATGTTTTAGAAAAAAAAATTGAAATTTACCAACATTATGACAATAATATAAAAAAGATGTCTTGATACTGCAGAATAAAATGAGTTTCATTCTTAATTTTGTATTACAAGTATTCAGTGTTGTGAATCTAATATTATAGTGCATATTCCATATAATTTGCTCAGAAAAGTGTATTATTGAATTCAGATTTTTGCTATCAAAAGATGATTGAAGAAAAAAACCCAAAGAAATGGTTAAAAAACTGTTGCCTAAAATATCAATGTTCTTAAAAGTGATAATTATCAAATGTAAGTATGGAAAAGTATGACAGTATATTTAATTCTAAAATGGGTTCTATTATCTATGAAATTATATTTCCCTATAACTGCTTTACAGATTGTTGTTTTCTACAGAAATCCATTTTTAAATTCATTTATGGCTGTTTTATGGTATTTCATTTCTTGAACTAATTACGTATGCTGCAAACATTAACTGGATTTTCCATATATTTGAATTGATTAGAAATCAGAGAGTGGATAAAAAAATATACAACGTAGAAAGGAAGAAAATATTAGATATCTCATTTGATGTGACGGAATTCCTAACCAAGTCATGTTTGCCTTCATAAGTAACACAAAATAAAACATATTGAAAACGTTTTGAAAATCAAATTGCAAAAGAAAGACGAATTCAATGCTCAACTGGATATTTTGTACACTACGATAAAGTAATGAATATTCATAAATCACTCGAAAACAAAATTAGACATTATGATCATGATACACCAAGCTGTCCAAAATACAGATTTAGTAGCTTAAAACTGTTTTTGCTTTGATGCTGAACGAAAGTATATACATGGAACATCGACTATATCCAATACATTGACAAGCAAAAAGGGAAAACCCTAAAAGATGTTTATGTATTTGCAAATAATTCAATCTCTTGGAAAAAATGAAGTTAACTTCTGTAAAACGTACTTCGCTCATATTGGTATTAAAAGTCATTTCTCAAAATGAACGATTATGCATTAAAAATGCTTAGTGTATCTTCATGACATAATTCTTTTTAGCGAAATTGAACTAAAGTTTAAAACGTTTAAAGAATAAGCCAAAGACACATGTTGCTTTGCCATTCTGGTCTACACTATATTGTACGCCATTTTGAAACTACCTTGGTCATTGTTGGTCACGGTCGTTTTTAGGTATCAATGATCATGGGGGTTTTCGATATTCAAGATAATTATTAATTCACCAAACAAGAAAAGTAAGGCGTTCCTTTATACATCACTTGAAAGTGTAATTGCTATGTTTTGTTCCATTCAAATATGCTTCTCATTTTCCAGTTAAATTAAATTAATTCATGATTGCGGTTCTTAAAACATAACACATTGACTATGACAACATTAATACAACTGCATGTTCATAGAAATGTGTTTGTTTGTAATTATTCAAAGAATACATCTACCTGGGCTATTATTTGACGCCATTTTGAATTCGATATTACCTCGTCGTCGGTTCTGAAAATATGGCACCTTTTATTAACGTAGGCCAATGGCAAGATATGTTTTATCAAAGAAGATAAGTAATGCATTTTTATAATTATCAGGCTTTGAAATATAACATTTCATCGTTTTCTCTTCTTTGACTAAACTTTTAGTTTTGCAATTACGTACAATGTTACCAAATTGCTTGTTCTGGTCGTTTATTTATGCCAGCGTATCTCTGAGCTATGAAATAACCTGTCACTGTAATTATGAGAAAATTATAAATCGAAAGACGGAAACTGCGTTTTTCTACAAGTTAAATTTATATAATAGTAACAAAACACAATATACAAAATTAGACAATATATACCTAACGTTCAAGAAAGCAGAACAAAGGAAGGCAATCCCAAGGCCTTCAGCGAATGCAATCATGGTCACATCCATGGTCGTCACTGCCATGCAGGCAATGAAGGTGTACGTCATCGTCCCGACGAACTCGCAGAACGTTGATTGAACAAACTTCTCAAAGATCGACGTCGCTTTCGACAGCTCAACGATGTCGCTTGCATCGATCGAAATTTTATCATCACGGTCTCTCCTGCGCGCCATTTTTTTCACGTGAGATGTATCCCTAGATAATAATCCAAAGAAGAAAACTGATGCAACGAATCTAAAATCACTTATTGTCCAAAGTTAATGAGCCAACAGGTGATTGAAATATACTGTCTGTGTGAAGAATAAAAAAAATGGCGGTAAAATAGGGCTTGTGATAAAGTGCGCAAAGATATCTTCGGGTGGTGGTGGAACGGACAACTCCCTGGTATTTTTTACATGGACTCGCATCCAAGAGAGGTCTCGAATAAACATTGCGGGTTAAGGTTGAAGAAGAAGCGTTGCGATTGGTTGTTTCTAAAGGTTTTTGTTTGAAGAATTGCGAAAGCAAAATATGCATAATATTAATGATTAACTCGAAATGCCGGTTGGAGAATGTTTGGGTGATGAGTCTGTGTTGCGTTATCAGACCATGAATTTTGAGTCTGATCTTTACCTCTCCCTCGCACTTAAACTGTTCTACTATTTTGTTTGCTTTCTGACTTAATTCAGATATATGGTTTGTGTAAAAGACGGAAGAGAAAACAACATTCTATTCCATATAACTCATTTTTAATTTGATAATGCCTTTATTATTTTAAGTCTATTAGATTGGTCCATGCCAACAAAACTTTGGAAGCTTAAAAATCAGGACTGATAAACTTGAATTTAAATCTCTTATAACAAACTCTTCTATGTAAACCTCACCCATGGGACCAACGCGATATCATGAAATTGGAGAGACGCAATCGAGTCACATTAAAACTCGCCACTGCTGTAAACTATACACTCGGTATTATTTGGTTTGAAATAAATCTATGGGAGTTATTGAAGTCTATTCGATTGCTAATTATACCTGCAGTCTCTAAAAGTTTTATGAGACGTTCATATCCATAGATTTAAATTTTGTACGCTCTAAATACCTAGTTCATTTCCAGACTCAAATGAAAATTCACTTAATAAAGAATTGATATTGCCTACAGAGTCAATACCATAAGAGCTGGAGTTAAATAAACTGTAAAAGAATATCTATTCCATAACGAAAGGTGAAAATGGCAGATAATTTAGAAATATGATGAAATAAATAAGAAGACCAATGTTGAGGTAACTTCATATGTTAGGATCTTTTACAAAAAAAATTTACAAAAATTGAAATTCCAGTGTTTGAGAATTAATCTGTAAACTTTTCAGAGACCGTATATAGGTAGGGAACAATTCAATTGACTAAGAATAAGTCTTAAAGACTTAACCTAAACCTTTATACTTTAGAGTGTGATATAATATACATGAAGTTATTTAATCTGCTATTCTGCTATACCGCCATTTTTCAATATTATTTCCTAATCTGTCCTTATAATCGTTATTTCGTTTCATTTTATAATCATCTACAATGGGGAATAATAATACAATAATAACACATTGCTTATAAAGCGCATATCTCTGCCATCGCGTCTCTATGCGCTTTAAAGAAATGAAAAAATAGGAGATTAAAGATGCCATTCGATTGGGACTAAGTCATTTATATAGTGAAACGATGGGTTTTCAAGGAGGATTTAAACTTCGGTATTGTGGAGGAGTTTTTTTTTTAATGAGATGAGTGACGGAGCAGCATGAGAAAATGACCGCTCTCCATAAAATTTTGTATGCACGTGATGAGGGCACTGTAAGAGGTTTTCTGAGCCGGTCTATAGTATAAGAATAGCCATTATATCAAATAATTTTGATTTACGTCAATATGAGACTTTATTTTAAGACTGTCCCGATATCATTTATATGTTTTCGACTTAGTTTTAAGTCTTCGTAATGCACATTTTTGTCTAAATCGCTCATGACTACACAATGGCATGTCAGCGAGTGTGATGAAGAACTGCAGTTGTAACACTGATGTGATCTTTATAATTTAGATTCTGAGCACCATTAGGACCGATATTGCTTGATTGGTGAATAAATTATTCAAACATATACAATAAGTTTAATGGAAATCTTGTACACATTAAAATGATTTATATACGCTGTAAATTGATTACGAAGTACCGTAATTAAGCCTAGATTAAGAAATAAATGCCTCTAAAATATAATTAAAACTGTCAGTAAATTGCACCAATTGGTTGATTGTGATATTAATGGTACATTCCTAATCAAATGAGGAAATATTTTCGTCACTTATCTCTTCTAATTATCATTGCGATGTTCTGCAACGCCGATCAAAATTTTACTCTTCAGAATGATTATATACGCGACGCGTTGCGTAATCGAATTGTAAAATATATTGGCACGGTTGGGTGAGTAATGATTTAACTTTGCAATATACATGATATCGTTGTAAAACAATCCGAGAGAAAAGAAGAAAAGAAGAAATGAAGAAGAAGATAAAGAAGAAGAAG
This sequence comes from Temnopleurus reevesii, assembly GCA_036244855.1. Taxonomy (NCBI): domain Eukaryota; kingdom Metazoa; phylum Echinodermata; class Echinoidea; order Temnopleuroida; family Temnopleuridae; genus Temnopleurus; species Temnopleurus reevesii. Next base: position 55,838 of record BQKZ01002422.1, read on the forward strand.
AATTAGAAGGAGAGAAGAAGAAAAAGAAGGAGAATTAAGAAGGAGTTATTACGTATACTACATCCCAACGTCGAGATAAACATAGTCGATTGATATCTGGAATTACTGTTTGGAACCAAATGGAATCTTTTATTAAAATGTTGCCTACTTTAAACAGTTTCAAATACTCTATGAAAACGTTATTGTCTACATTGTAAACTGTGATATAGGGGTTAGATTCTATCAAATCTATTAATTCCAGCAACATGATTAATTAATAACTTCCCCTCTTGTCAATGTACATATTATTATTATTACTATTGTGTGTTTTATTTTTCAATTTGAGTATTTAACAGTTTTCAATGCTAATAGTATGCTTGTACATTAATTTGTATATATTGTTATATTGTTGATTGCAAACAGGGCCTCATGGAAGACCACCAAATTGGTGAAATGAGCCACCCTGTATAAATATCAGAAATAAATAAATGAATAAATAAATAAATAAATAAGAATGTCTTTTTTCCCCCAGTGTTGGGGGGGGGGGTCTGATTTCCATCGGTGGAAATAATCCGTAAGTGAAGGCTCAAACAAAACTTAACAAACAAAATAAGCATGTAGACACATGGTCATTTCGGGACGTGTCTATATTAGAAATATTCATTGGAATACAGAATATTTCGATCACTAAAATTCAAGCAAAATATTTATTGAATTTTAATTTTTCCTTTGCTATAGATTTGACATACAGGTGTAATTCAATGAGGCCTTATTGAAACGTCAAATCCGCCAAGGGAAATTATTGCATTCAACTGTTTTGGAATTTATAAATATAGACCAGAACTTCCTAACTGATTGGCCTGATACAAATTTCCCGAGCTAGACGGGAGGGGTAGGGGTGTTTCAGGTTTGTGGAGAGGGACAGATTTACAATGTGTAAATACAGGGGGTGCTGCATCATGTCCTAGTCTGTGTGTGGGGGTATGGTTGGGTGGGTGGGGGTAATGATCATCCATGCCAGCCCCTAATAGCTTCATACTGATCTCNTCAAAGATATTGCAGCGCGTATAGTTATGCGTTAGTTTTTCATTTCACCAAGAAATCTTCTTGATTTTACAACACCAATCATGCAGTACTATTTAGGTGATTCATAAAAAGAAAAACCCACACACGAATGGTTAAACATTTACGAAGTACGTACCAGGAATATACGGGCACTTAACGTTATACACGATCACAGACTGGTTGTTAAATATTAACATCGGGTTATTTGCTCTCTGTTTTGAAGTGCTGCATATTCAGTTCGTCAGAATTCAAATGTTATCAACATCATCTGAAGCAGACTTTGGACAACGCTATATACGTGAAAGCTTACTTTGTTTGTTGTATGAGGTCATTAAGAAAAAATAATGATTAGAATAACAAATTGATTTGTACATTTTACTTATCCTCAATTATTGTCAATAATAAAATTCCTCCTATACTACTATTCTATTTATCATGTTTTTTTTTACTTATCAAGATTTACGATTCGTTTTTATGAAATTAATTTTTCATATATAACATATAACATAACATATATAAAAATAAACACAACAATTAAACAATTAAACTTGAAAATAGTACAATATGTAATTTAAAGAGAGCAAACGGCTGGGGATCAGCAAGAAAGAAGCAATATGCTCCCTCGAAATAAATGTTGATTTAACGTTAGACAGCAAAAATCATATTTAGGTCAACTAGTATGTACTTGTGGTGTCTGTTAGACAGTGAATATTTTGTACAATTTTGAGAGTGTGATGGAACAAATTCAATTAGTTTATGTACATTTGCACGATATGGGAAAGAAACAAAAATGAAAAAGATTTGGCAGCGGTGGGATTCGAACCCACGCCATCGAAATGACTGGTGCCTTAAACCAGCGCCTTAGACCGCTCGGCCACGCTACCTTCCTGTCGAAGATGGGAATTTTATACGATATAAAGTCAAAGTTACTCATTGCTCGTAATACACACAAGTACATAGCGTATCGGATCCGAGATACTCATCCAGCGTGCACTGGCTAGCGCATAGGCCATAGCCCACTAGTTTATTACAGTCCCACCTATAACTTTTATTGCATTCAGATTAAAGAATAGGACCAGGATCAGGACAGCGGAGCTATTTTTGCCTTTGTTGGAACTGTGTAAATTCTAAATCTAATCTGAGAACTTTTCGAGAAATCTACCATCATGATACGACGTGCCAGTTGTATTTTATGGCGTCAGAGGAGTCTTTGCACCAGTCAAAATGTGCTGAATGTTGGACATTTTCAGAGCAATTATAGTTTGAATAAAATGTATCCACAAAGTGAACAAGACATCACTATTCCATTTAGGAAATCCCATGATGAGGTAAGATATTAACTCATGTTAGAAATTTGTAGGTTACTGTACAACTTTCCCTTCGTACATTGCAACTTGTGCCAAGAAATTTTCATTGATTTAGGCATGTTTAGATCTGGTTATAATTTATATATTGCAGATTGGTCATTGACTTGAAGTTGAATTAATGAATATGTTGTGTTTGATATGGTTTAAATAAACTAAACTAAACTAATTTGAAAATAGAGAACAATGTAACGTCAATGAACAAGTTGAAGAGAAGATTGAAGAGAAGGGAAGAAAAGAAAAGAAACGAGGAGAAAAGAGACGAGACATGAAAAGAGAAAATGAGAAGAGAGGAGAGTATATTTATAATAATAATAATAAAAACTATAATGATAGAAGAGAAGAGAGGCGATAAAAAGAAAAGAATAGATGAGAATTGAGACAAGAACTAGAGTCAGAGAAGAGAGCAGAGAGGTGAAGAGAAAAAAAGGAAAGCAAATATTTAGATAAGATAAGATTTGGAATAAAAGTAATTTATGTGAAAATCTGAAATCAAGTGATATGTTAAAAAATGAAAGAAAGGCCTGCATAAACAAAAAGAAGAGGAAATAAATATGATGGGGTAACAATAATTCGTATCCTTTTTCTAGAGCATTTTTGGATCGTGGTACTTTGCACAATATATCTCCTAAAATACAAAATTGTTTTTTTTTAATCTTGGCACGAAATAAAACTAGATATTTCAGGCTTCAAATATTTCCCAAAATAAAATTAATCCACGAAAGAATCACGGAGATATCGCGATATCAAAATTCGATTGACGAAACGATCGCATCGCTCCATGC
>BQKZ01002422.1:59293-73975 GCA_036244855.1 Temnopleurus reevesii
CTTTACGATGGTGATGTCAGATTTGCAATATTTCATCGATTTTGTAGAGATTCATAAGATGTACGAATTAATATGATGCGCGAATTAATGTGACAGCACCATACAGAGTGAAGGCCAGATTTAAATTTGGTCAGAAATTTGTAATTTCTTCTATTCATATAGCCTAGCCGTAGGTTTTCCAATTTTCTAACTACTCAGTCTAGAATTATGACTGATAACCTTTTCATTTTGCTTCTTTGGGAGGGATCATATGATGACCGAGTTTAAATTATGAACTTATTTGTTTTTCCATTTACAGACAGCAGACCCAAAGGCAGAGTCAAAGTTTAGTGGGCACATTCCTGTCGGTAAGTTTGTGAGCGTACATGTAATTCTAAGTGAAAGTCAAAGGCTTTTGTGATATAAAATACATACATACATTGTGAAGCATTAGGCCTACATGGCGCTGCTTTGTACTGAATCCTTTGTACCACATTTTACATTGAACCTTGTGGCTGTGTTAAGTATTAATGGAAAGAATACTAAATTTGTGTTTTACTCCTATCTACGTGTATGTTATTTCATCGTTATAATATCTTGTATGTTTCTTATTAATTTATCAATTTGCATGCTTCTTTCTTTTAAGAATTATTATCATTTTGCATTCCTAAGATCAAAACCCTTTCACCTTGAACAAATTTTGAGAAAATGTACATGCATGTTTTAAATACACATACATGTAACAAAGGGGGGGGGGGGGGGATCAGCTGTCACAAAACTAATATCAGAAAAGGTAAAGATTTATTTGGAGGGTTGAGCTGGTCTTTGCCCCTCTCTGCTTTCCATTTCCTTCCCATTTGGAATTTCATTAGAGTCATATGCACAGCTTGACAATAGGATCCTTGATAAGATATTCTGTCAACTTTGATTTTATTCATTTGTTTTTCTTCTTCAGAGAAATTGCAAGTAAAGTACAGCAAGAGCAGTGGAGCTGGTGGTCAGAATGTGCAGAAAGGTAACAATAATTTGCAGAATTATCCTAGATTTTCTCCACTTTTATTGATAATTTTGCCATTGACAAGTTATATTCAATTGCTCTCAATGTAAAAAAGAAGAGAAAAACAAAAATCTGCCAAAATAAATTTCACTCACCAACTACTGTAGGCATGTGCTCATTCATACATGATTTGAATGTTTAGAAATTCTCTTTTTATGAGGTAGATTTCTCTTTCGCGACGACCAACGACACACAAGGAGGCTAGGCGGTAGTCACCGGAGTAAGGTAGAGATGAAGTTTTATTCATAAGAACAAAAACCCCCTAGTTAAATTCTGGTCAAAGCATAAAAATCCCGCATACGGCCATATTTGCCTCTGGCAAAATTAGGTCTCGACTGTCATCGTGTCGATGCTATACTGTAGTGTAGTGCCGACGGGACAGTCTCAGAAATGTTGTTCCTATCAATTCAGATATATTGACGATGAGTGACGCTAAGGCGTTCACCCAAGATGGACTTTCACTCCGCGTAAATCTGGGAACTACTTTGATATGGTACAGTGAATTTGTACTTAAAAATATATAAGGTGAATTACAAATGCTACAATCTAAATGCCAACATTTAAGGAAGTGCTAAATCTATGTATAAACGATTAATAACCATGAAAATTAATAAAAATCAAATTACATAAATATAGGGTACTATTCATTAAGCGTAAGGCAATCATAGTGATGCGGTTTCTATACGAGTAACGTGGGCAAAACGGCGCCAAAACATAAAATGATGGCTTCAAACAGGCAAAAATGCGGCGAAAAATCTGAACATATGTGTTCGGATCACCACAATAAATCCCCCCTCAGTAATGAAGTCGCAAACATTTGACATTATGAAATAGGTTACTTTGAATTATACAAAATAGACAACATTACGGTCATCAATGGCATACACATTGAATATCATTACAAAATTACATTATCCTTAACATACTACATTAAACAGCGACATATCGTTCTGGCCAATGTACATGGCGACCAGACCTAGTGGTTCTTACATGCGGAAGCGCGTCGTTGCGCTGCTCTGACGCTTTTGATGCTGGCGGTTTCGATAAAGGCGCGCTCTTGACAACTTTCGCGGAAATTGTTTCGGAAGTACGTGCGACGTCATCAGCCTGCTTTTCGAGGTACGCAACTTTTAATCGGTCTAGACTCACTGTCTCGCGCTTTCCGCGTATGTCCAAAGTGAAAAACTTGTTATTCCTCTTCAAAACCTTGAAAGGACCGTTATACGGTTGCTGCAAAGGTTTACGTACAGCGTCGACCCTAACAAATACGTAGGAGCTGGTAAACAGATCCTTCGGAACGTAAGAATTCTTCTGTTCAGCTCGTGTAGGGGTTAGAATGCAATCACTCATGTGTTGTTTCAATCGTGAAACATAATCGCTCGGATCTAATTCTGTGCGCACGGGCGCGATGAACTGACCTGGCAGACGCAAGGTGGTGCCGTACACCAACTCTGCAGGCGAGCATGTAAGATCTTCCTTGACACTAGTTCGTATGCCAAGCAATATCAAAGGCAAGTGCTCTTGCCAGCGTTGCGGGTCGCGTTGAGCTTTGAGGGCAGATTTGAACTGCCTATGGAAGCGTTCCACTAAACCGTTTGCCTGTGGATGGTACGATGTGGTACGGACTCTGGTGGTACCGAGCAGATTGGTTAGTTCCGCAAATAAGGAAGACTCAAATTGTCTGCCGCGATCCGTAGTTAAACGATCGGGTGCTCCGAATACGGAAATCCACCCTTCCACAAACGCTTGGGCGACCGTTTCTGCCGTAATGTCGCGAATCGGTACAGCCACCGGCCAACGAGTGAATCTATCTACGCAAGTAAGGACATACGTATATCCGTTAGAAGGTGGAAGCGGACCAACGAGGTCGATATGTACATGGCTGAAACGTGCGTCGGGTGCACTGAATGCGCTGAGGGGTGCCTTGACGTGCCGGTTAACCTTAGAGCGCTGGCATGGAATGCATGATTGTGCCCATTGTCGAACTTGCTTGTTGACGCCAGGCCAAACATAGCGCATTGTAATAGCCTTCTGGGTTGCGCGAATGCCAGGATGAGATAAGCCATGTATTGAGTCAAAAACAGCTCTCCTGTATTCTGTGGGTACAAATGGGCGCACGAGATCGTGTGACACGTCACATATGATCTCTTCGGAAGTACCAATCAGCGGTATGGATCGGAGAAGCATGCTGCTCTGCTCTTCTGAGCGCAATAATGCTTGTAATGCGGTGTCAGACTTCTGCGCCTTAGCGAGCGATTCGAAATCGACGCGCGCTTCGGTGCGCAGGGCATTGATTTCTGGTCGAGATAAAGCGTCTGCAACTGCATTGTCGGTCCCTTTAACGTGACGCAAGTCTGTCGTGTATTGGGCGATGTAGTCGAGTTGTCGGATTTCGCGTTGGTTATATCGGTCAGGTTTGGCATGGAATGCGTATATTAACGGCTTATGGTCCGTGAACACACAAAATGGCCGTCCATCGAGCATATAACGGAAATGCTTGATCGTCAAGAATACCGCCAAAAGTTCACGACCAAAAGTACTGTAGCGGGTCTCCGCCGGTTGGAGTCTGTGCGAAAAGAATGCAATCGGTTGCCACGCGTTGCCTTTGAGTTGTTGAACAACTCCACCGACCGCGTTGTTTGACGCATCAACCATGAGGCTCAAGGGGGCATTGACTTCCGGATAGGCAAGTAACGCAACTCTTGCCAGTGCCTCCTTGATTTCGCGGAAAGACTCCTCGCATTGAGGGGTCCATTCTAACGTCTTGCACGAACGCTTGCCACGTTTACGCTTTCCCAACAAATCTGTAAGTGGAGTCAGGATCTTTGCGCATTCCGGAATGAATCTCCTATAAAAGTTCACGAGACCCAAGAAGCTGCGCAAGCTCTTGAGAGATGTAGGCGTCTTCGCATCGCGGATCGCGCTGACCTTGGCAGGCAGAGGGCCGATTCCTTCGCTAGTAATATGGTGACCAAGGAAATCCAGCTCGGACATCCCGAACTCGCATTTATTCGGATTGATCACGACACCATATTTCTGCAAACGACCGAAAAGCTCGCGAAGATGCTGTTTGTGCTCTTCTTCGGTTGCGCTCGCCACAAGTAGATCATCAATGTACGCGTATACGAAATCAAGTCCTCGGGTTACTTGATCAATAAACCTCTGGAAGGTTTGCGCCGCGTTGCGGAGGCCGAAGGGCATTCTCTCAAATTCGTAGAGTCCGAACGGTGTACTGATAGCTGTCTTTTTGATATCTTCCGGCGCAACCGGTATCTGGTGATACGCGCGTACAAGATCAATTTTCGAAAACACACTCATTCCATGCAGATGACCAGCAAAGTCTTGGATATGAGGTATCGGGTATCGGTCCGGAATTGTTGCGCGGTTCAATGATCGGTAATCGCCGCAAGGGCGCCAGTCCCCCTCGGTTTTTTTTGGAACCATATGGAGAGGTGACGACCATTGGCTGCTAGATGTGCGGACAATTCCGAGGTCGAGCATGTGCTGGAATTCGTCGCGAGCAATTTTGAGCTTGTCTGGTGCAAGTCTGCGCGGTCTTGCAAACACCGGAGGGCCGCGCGTCTCGATGTGGTGGACCACATCGTGCTTTAGGGCTTGTGCGCTGTAGATGGGTACAGTGATATCACCATACTCCGCGCGCAACATGTCGTATAGCGGGTGATAATCGGTGTTGCGTACAGGGCTTATGCGCGGACAGTTTGAAGGACTGCCCGTTACGTCGAGGCCGGTCAAACAATCAAGCAACTTGCGCCTGCTTACATCAACCAGTAATCGGAAATTGTGCAGAAAATCCGCACCGAGGATCCCCATAGGCACATCAGCGATAATAAACAGCCATCGAAACGTTCGCCGCAGACCAAAGTTCAGCGTGAGTGAACATTGACCATAAGTATGGATTATAGAACCGTTAGCCGCTTTGAGAGTGAAATCAGATTTGCGCATTCGTTGCTGTTTTGTGGGCGGAAAAACAGAGACGGCAGCACCAGTATCAACAAGAAATCTGTTTCTGGATTCTATGTCTGTGACGTAAAATAGGCGATCAAATATGTCGTGCTGACCAGTGGGGTATGTCGCCGCGCTACACCGCTGGTCAACTAGTTTTCCGACAGAGCGCTATTTTGGCGTGCGCATGGCGAACGGCAACGGTGTGCGTTGTCACCAAATTTATTATGGTACCAACATAATTCATTGGAAAGTGCATCAGATGAGGAGTCGCGCCTTGTGGGTTTTTTGTTGCGATTTCGGCTACGGCTCCTACTACGGTCTCGTTCGATGCTTCCCACAACAACTGCGAGCTCGCGCACTAGTTTGGTTAGCTCAGAAACTTGGGTTTCGAGAGCGCTGTTGGTTTTTGAATTGTGTTCGGGCGCGATGGCAGCAATTGCGGGCGCGTATGGTTGCGTCTCGACAATGCGGTCGGCAAGTGAGGCTAGTTCCGTTAACGGGAGAGTCTCACTGGTCGATGCCAGTATTTGCCGAACATTTACGGGCAGTCTCTGTAGGAACAACTGTTTAAAAATTCCTTTTTCTAATTTTTGTTCACCTAGGAGTTGCTCCATGCGTCTTAACAATTGCGAAGGCTTCCTATCTCCTAACTCCTCTTCTGTGAGGAGAAGTTGCACCCTTCTTTGTTCTGAAGCACTAACTCGTGCTATGAGACTTTTTTTTAGTATGGAATAAGGCTCTGATTCTGGAGGATTTATGAGAATATCTCTAATTTCCTGAGCCACATCTTGGGGCAGGGCGGAAATCACATGAGCATATTTCGTTTGTTCTTGTGTGATGCCCCTTGTAGTAAATTGGGCTTCGGCCTGGGCAAACCAGACTAGGGGGTCTGTTCGCCAGAAAGGTGGTAACTTTATTGCTACCGCTTGGATAGGTGGTACGTGTTCGCGTGCGGACTCATTCACTGGCGATTCTGTCGCCATTTTGGAAGTACTTGGATAATGTATAATACAACGTACAATATACAATATAACAATAAGTATGAAAAATTGACTTTGTAATAGAGTTCACGACAAGTAAATAGAGTTCTCAATTGGCGATGAGAGTAGTACGGTCCGCAAGTGGCGAGGAGTTGCTGAGGCTGTCGATCGGTCCTCTACGGAGTTGGGACAACGTCAGGCCACCATCAGCTTGGATGACTACTTGTCTGTCGGGACAGGCCTCACGATCCGTCTGCTGGACGTCCTTCGCATCACGTCGGGGTCACCAGTTTAGAAATTCTCGTTATGAGGTAGATTTCTCTTTCGCGACGACCAACGACACACAAGGAGGCTAGGCGGTAGTCACCGGAGTAAGGTAGAGATGAAGTTTTATTCATAAGAACAAAAACCCCCTAGTTAAATTCTGGTCAAAGCATAAAAATCCCGCATACGGCCATATTTGCCTCTGGCAAAATTAGGTCTCGACTGTCATCGTGTCGATGCTATACTGTAGTGTAGTGCCGACGGGACAGTCTCAGAAATTGTGTTCCTATCAATTCAGATATGTTGACGATGAGTGACGCTAAGGCGTTCACCCAAGAAGGACTTTCACTCCGCGTAAATAAGGTATCTGGGAACTACTTTGATATAGTACAGTGAATTTGTACCTAAAAATATATAAGGTGAATTACAACTGCTGCAATCTAACTGCCAACATTCAAGGAAGTGCTAAATCTATGTATAAACGATTGATAACCATGAAAATTAATAAAAATCAAATTACATAAATATAGGGTACTATTCATTAAGCGTAAGGCAATCACAGTGATGCGGTTTCTATACGAGTAACATGAGCAAAACGGCGCCAAAACATAAAATGATGGCTTCAAACAGACAAAATGCGGCGAAAAAGCTGAACATATGTGTTCGGATCACCACAAATGGAAATGATATTGGATGAATATTTGCAATTCGTAAACCAAACTCAGCCATAAGATATCTTCTCAACTTTATCTGGGATCATTATTTTCTACTTTGGTGCACCTTGAAATCAAGACCACTGAGCATTTAGTATAATACATGTACAGTAAAAGGGTTTAAATATACATAACTCTAAAGAAATTACATATTTTCAAAGGTATGAACAAAAATTAGGTTTGATGCATTCTTGTTGAGGTATCTGCCAGATTGACATTTTCCCCTTTCTTTTATTTCACAGTGGAAACGAAAGTTGATGTCAGGTTTCATGTTGCGTCAGCAGAATGGCTGCCAGAGCAAGTAAGGGAAAAGCTTCTTGTACAGGTAGGTATCTTGGGATGTGTGTGGTATGCAATATTGATTATAAAAGTTGTGTCTGATACATAGAGTAAGGCCTTGGATGGGACATGCTTCTACAGAAGCAGAGCAAGTTGTTCAGTCTATAACAATGGGCTTTTACAGAAGCCTGGATTACGAAAATTTTGGCTTTTTACTTCTGAAAAACTGAATTGTATTCAGCATTTCCAAGAACTGAGAAAGTGTGAATACTTTATGTTTCTTTTTAAAATAAAAGCAGAGTACATTGAATAAAACAAACTAGTTAGAACAAAATTTTATAGAAGTATTAAGTAATGTTGTGTGTGTTTTTTTTTGTCTAAAAACATTTCTGTCTTGATATTAAATAAGATTCAAAGTTCCTGAAAAACAAACGTTTCTAATGTGTGTCAATTTTTCCATTTGAAACTATGCCAGTTGATTATGAATCCAGAGCTGTTAACTGTTTGGAGTATTGATGAGGTTTATAAATGTGTTCAGTGTTAACCACTTATTTGAATGTGATCACTGCAGATCAGTTGCCTCTCAAGGGGTGTTTCTTGAAAGTTGCGACTGATCGCAAATCATCTGCTAATCATTATCATTTATTTTTAATTTGCGCGAGGTCTGCACTCTCTAGAAGAAGTGGATAATCCAATGATTCTTATTTGCATATGCTGATCAACCTAAACTAGCAATTGATCTCAACTTTCTAGAAACAACCCCCTAAGAAAGGTTTAACTATATTCTTTCATAAATTTTCCTAAACAGCAAAAGACAAAGATCAACAGCAGAGGCGAGATGGTGCTGGTGTCCGAAAGAACAAGATCACAGATCAGAAACTTCAGTGACTGTCTTCAGAAGATCAGAGACATGGTGGAGGAAGCAGAACGCAAACCCAAAGAACCAAAGGAGAAGGACAAGGCACTCCGCAGAATGAGGTAAAGGGCCATTGTATGCCTATTTCATAGAACTGTTACTGATTTTTAGTAATCATTAATAATTTTGGCATCAGATTTGTCAAATTTATCGGTAATTCCATGAAAGATTACTAATTATTGCAACATATGCACCATTAACTTTAATTTATGATGTGTGAAGATTACAAATTTGTATTGGGATTATTACTAATTTCTACTTAAGCATGTTGCCAGCTATGCTATTAGTGGTAAAATTCATAATCTTTGAACAGATTATCAGATTTGCTCATTTCCCTGTTTGACATTCAAACTTTTTCTATTTTTATTTCAGGATTGAAGCAGCCAATAGAGAGCGATTACGGGTAAAGAAGGAACATTCTGATACAAAACGCCAACGCCAGGTTTCATTTGATGATTGATCTATTAAATTGCAAAGAGTTGATGACAATGCCCTTAGATTACATGCAAGAGACATTGAAGGCAAGACTTTTCAAGAACTATAATTGGATGGAGAACACAGTTTTAGTGTTGGACGCTTGGACTCGGACTCACTGATCGTGGATGTTATTTCGTGTGTCATGGTTAGCTCTGTATGTTTGAGAAAGGATTGAATTACAACTTCTGCAGGGGAATTTCACTAAACTTTCACCATACATGTGAGGTCATTGGGACAAGAACAGGCGGTGGCACAGCAGATGGATGTCGGAAGTCATATTGTCAAATGGGAGGGGGGTACATACAGATGATACATTGAAAATTTGGCACAGTGGAAACTTGGTATAAAGAGAGCTAATATACCAATATTCCTGAATTGGTTCAAGCTCTTTATAATTTATTATTTTTTTATCTTTACTGTAACGGCATTACTCAGCTATAACAAGATAATTGCTATAACAAAGGTTATTTTGATGGTCCCAAGTACAATGTGATACAGTGGAAACTCAGTATAATGAGGTTCTTGGGACCTTAAAAATACCTTGTTATAGCAGTAATCTCTTTATAGCAGAGTTAAAATTATTTACATGTACCTCTTTATATCAGATATTTCATTATATCAGATCTCTTTATACCGAGTTTCCACTGTACTGGGGTTCCACTGTATAACAAGGCACTTGGAACCATCAAAAGTCCTTATTGAATTAGCAACCATATGTCAAGATTAAAAATCAGCAAATTATAGAGAGCTGGTACCAGATCGTATTAGCTCTTTATATCAGGAATGCTGTTATACCAGTTGCCCCAATAAAGATTAAATAAAATTATTGTCATTGGTAACTTTTCGGAAGTTTAAAGAATTTAAGTGATGTTTAATCACATACAGAGATTTACTTGTAACATATAGTTTACTGAAACTCTATGATTTAATTTTGATTTAAGTAGTCAAGGAGAATTTAGAATATTTTTGAAACATGTTATCCATCCGTTCTTTCCAAGCTTGGCACTTCTGGAGGGCATTTCATGAAGCTTGTCGCAAGTAATAATTTGTCAGCTCTGTTTAATGCAATGAAATCCTTGATTTTTATCGGATGAAAAGCAGTATCGCTGACTGGTGCTATGGAAATGAACTGCTTGCCGCAGGCGACAAGCTTCTTGAAATGCTTCCTGATATGCTTCACAAAGATCCCCTTCAAAAACCAATGAAGCAAATGAAATGAAATTTTCTGCAATTATATTGTAATGTATCAGTTAAAATTGTATACTCAAAGATTACAATTTGATTTGATTAATTTACTGTCTTTAAAATCATCGCACGAGTCTGGTTGTATAAGCTTGTAATTTGGGAGAACATGTGGCGTTGTCCATTCATTGTGTATGTCCCTGATGTCTCAAAATATTACAATTAGACTTTTAAATGAAAATTTTCTAAATGGTAAATCACTCAAATTGTAATTTAGGGTATGAAACTTTAACCAATAATTTGCAGTTTGTAGAAAATTTCATTTGAACTGCTTCATTGATAACAGAGAAATAAGGGTCTTTGTTTCGTATGTCAAAAGTCCCTCCCTTCAAGTTTTGTAAAATGTGCTTTCCATTGTTTTCAAGTTCCAAACTTGGACAGAACAGACGTGCTTCACAAAAACCAACTTTCTCAGTGACCACTTAACTAAACTTAACTAAATCTGGCTTCTGTAAAATGTAGGTTACAAATTATATTTTGAAGTGGTCAAATATTTAGATTTTTATAGCTATCAATGATGGAAGTTACATTGTAGCTGTTATTGGGAAACACGATATCAGATCCGATGATACCTATTTTCCACTGTATAGTTTGATCGTCCAGGCATTCCCTGTACACATGCAATACCCATTTTCTATATGGTGGTACACTGAATAAATAAATAAAGTTATTGAAAATGTAAATGTTTTTATACTTGTGTTGTTTTGTCAAGAATTCACAAATAAGAGTTTGTTTTTGCTATCACCTTTTGATTATTTCAGTTACAGACTATTTCACCTTGTCATTATAAAACAGAAACTGCTTCCAACACATCAAAATATCACCCAATGTGGCTCATATATAAGGCTAAAACTGGTTGGAAATGTCATTGCTATGATATAATTCATGCAAGAAAGAAAATTCTTGATAGCATTCAAGTCATATGACTTTGTACTTCATGTGCTATAATTTCAGCAATGTAGGAGTTTGCATTTTGGATTGATTCCTTCAAAACACTAGAATATATTTTGTTTCTAATGTAATATTTCATAGCATTTAGATACTGAAAAATCTTAGATATTGTGCATTTATTGTAGATAGCATTTGTTGAATAAATAATATTATTATCCATATGAGAGTTTTAAGCCGTACAATATTAAGCCATATTGTACGGCTTCAATTTTACGCTTGCGCAAAGCAGTGACCAGCCTTCTGGTATATGTAAAGATAATAATAATTATATTGGATGGCTTCATTTCATGAAATACCGGGAATATTGCCATCCAATATTATATAAATAATAATAATAATAATAATAATAGATGCAATTTATGTAGCGCACGTATCCACTCTGCTGAGTGCTCAAGGCGCTTTACATTATTATTAACCTGGCTTTAGCCCGGCAGCCATTCACGGCGCACTTCGGATTTCAAAGGGAAAAAACAGCAAAATAGGGGGATGTGGAATGAACAGAAATGAATGGATAAAGAGATGGCCCAAGAAGAGGGAGTAAGACAAGGAATGAAAAGATAAAAAGCAGTTGAGAGGAAAAATATTGAAAGAGATATAGAGAGATAAAGAGAGTGAGTGAGATCTGATAGCGTATAAAAAGTAGAGCATAACTACTTCAGGCCCATTATATACACATTTTTGCTATAGAAAAAACTCGCCTTTGGAACTAAAACTAAATTTCGCCTCTGTTTTTCCTTTTCCTATGGAAGAAATTGTTTTTTTTTGCCAGAGTATTTTATTGCAAAAAGTTTTATGCAATAGGGCCCAGGAAAGGAATGTGCTATTCTAATGCTCTCACAGATCATGAATGAAAGTGCATGAGGTGAAAATGCAGAAAATAAAACAAGACTAATGAGCACGAGATGTAAATAAGTGTATTTGTTCAATAATTTATTTCAGTTCATCATACAAAATATCTCTAAATATCAAATAGATAAATAACACTTTTCTTAAGACCTCATTGGAAAAAAAACCCCAAAGTACAATAAATTCTTTGTTCTACAACTGCATCCACTTTGCAGAGAAAATTGATTAAACAATATGAATATAGCAATAAAAGAGCCTGTGTGGCCTAGTGGTAAGGGCAGCCATGCAGTTGTTGGTTCAAATCCCTGCTGAATCATATCAGAGACTTAAAAGAGGGAACCTACTGCCTTCTTGCCAGGTACTTGGAATTTTAGAAGAAGGAATAGTAAAGGTATGGAGCTAATAGATGACTAAGCTGTTACCTGGAGCTATAGTGTATTATTACAGCCAACTCTGCCTAAATCAAAGTTAGATAATAACCAAGTTTATGGAGATTTTTTCGAACAAATCAGGCTTTATTTACCATCTGTAAGTTAAATATTTCCTAACTCGAACAGATTTCTATGTTCCAAAAGGATTTGATTTAGGGAATATTACCTATACTTCATGTAGCCACGTGGGTATAGCAACACAAACAGAAATGGGCATCACATGGGAAGAACTATTTTTCCTCAAAGGTATCTTGGACTCTAAAGCAAATTCATAAATTTTAAAATTCTGATATAAATACTCTCATGTGAATTAAAATAGTAATGGTCAATGTCATCTGACATCGTCATCTCTCTGTGCATAGTTCCTGACTTTCCTCTTGGGAGGTTGCATCTTTGGCTGTACCTTGCCAGCTGCCTTGGCCGACAGTTCTGGCTTGGTAGAGGGTCTTGAACCTCTGACCTGCATATAAGAGCCATGACCAGCAACCTCTAGACCTCCGGTGGTATGGTAATGTTGGGTGTGGTGACTAGATGGAATGGACGGCTGAGCCTCCTCAGGGATGGGAGAATGATCTGAATGAACAGAAAAAAGATATGTATTTTATTTTGTCAAAATAAAAGGTGATTACAAGCACTATCAGATAATAATGGGGCACGCATTTCATATGATCAAATGACATTCTCTGGATAACAGAATAAAGTCACCTCGGTCTAAGAAAAACTTATATTAGTTGATAATATTAGTTGATAATCCATGAAACATTTTGACTTTCTGGTTTTTCATTAGGAATAATGTGAAATAGAATACAGTACAATTTCATTTATTTGGCTGCATTTCCAAAAATGTTCCACCTCTATGATCATGATTACTTTCACATACATTTGTAAAAGGCTCATTACCATTTTATATTTCTTTCCATCATCAACACTATTGATGCTTATTGATGATGAATCGTTTGCTACAGATATTAAAATGTCTAGTGGTGCTTATTTCAATCAGAAAAACAAATTCTGAGAAGAAAATTTGGATATGCTAATTACCTGGTTTACGCATTGGTGATGGTGATCTGAAGAAAAGTGGGCTAGCACCATCATCAAGGAGACGCCACACGTCCTGCATAGACTCCTCCCCTAGTGATGACATCATGAGTGGTGTCTGTCTCTGATTGGCTGAGGAATCACTGGAGGGGGTCTCTCCTTCAGAGCTGTGGGAATGCCTCATGATTTGCGGTTGAGGATGGGCTGTAAATTGATTTGATATAATATTGTCTGTAAATGAATATTGTATAATATCAAACAAACATATTGAATCCTAATTTACTTATATTGTAAATTTCTATTGCATGCAGTGGAAACTCGTTAAAAAGAGATCTGATACAATATCTGATATACAACTGTAAAGAGGTAAAACAATCTGGTCCCGGATATTGTGTCTAAACTTTGCTATAAAGAGATTATCTGCTATAACAAGGTATTTTTTTATGGTCCCAAGCACCTTGTAATACTGAGTTTCCACTGTACCAATCTTCAGGCTTTGACAGCTGGTCTGTTATTAAATGTCTACCATAATCAATCAATAAATAAATGATTTAGTCAAATAACAAGAAAGTTAAAAAAGTTCTCTCTTAATAAACAAAATGGCTTCTGGTTCTTATTTTTTTTTCATCGCTTTACACAAATTCAATAATTGAACCTAAGTAATTGTAAGAAAAAAGGGTTCTTAAAACAAATGCATTCAAATTGGGTAAAATTGGGTAAAACCCCATTCTACCTTGTAATATGTGAGTTGGATGAGGATGGGAAACTTCTGTGTGTCTAGGAGTCACCTCTGATGTTGAATCCGATGACGAGCTCAATCGCACCTGTACAACGTCCGTCACTTCTTCATTCTGCCCTTTACCTCTAGCAAACTGCAACTCCTAGAAGAGGCAAAGTGAATCAATTCTTTAAAATATTTCAAGCGAATGTTTTGTTCTGACTTTATAGTAGAAACTTAGGTCTGATTTATAATTCAATGACCTTCCGGTGACAGTTTGTAATAGAATGTAATTGGTAATGATCCACCTCCCTGGGTTTTTTTTTACTCTTTCAAAACACACATATTCACTCCTGAATGAAGCACTAATAAACCCTAAAACGGCAATAACAACAACAAAAAACTCCTTCAAAACAAAATCCCTTGTAAACAATTTTTGAAGTCATGGCCATAACTTGTACTTGTAGTCAGTATCGAAGTACTTGTTCTTTTGACAAATCTATATCTATGCATTCAAGAAGAAAATAAATGAAATATCCACTCATTTGAACATAAGTCACAGTGGAGAAAATGTATCAATCTTACCTGCTTAGTTAGAGCATATTGAAGTTTCTCCAGGTTTTGGAGCTTAGAGGAGACCTGCTCAGCAAGCTTTCCCGCTGTAACACTCTCTCCCCCTGACCTTTGACCTCTAGAGGGTTGAACAGCTGTCGGAGCAGGTCTATAGAGGGCAAGTTCTGATCGAAGTCGGTTGCCCATCTCAATCAGCTTCTGTTTCTCCTTGGAGAGTCGGCTGATGTGTCGGGCTGCCATCTTGAGCTTAGC
>BQKZ01002423.1:9877-20000 GCA_036244855.1 Temnopleurus reevesii
CATCATCATCATCATCTCATCACCACCACCATCATCATCATCATCATCATCATCATCATCATCATCATCATCATTATCTCCATCATCCACATCATCATCATCCTCCTCATCATCTCACCTTGCCAACTAACATGAGTGTCTTCTTAATGGGTCCAGCCCCTGTATACTCCAGCTTGATGACACGCCCTTTATGCCGATCCACCAGCTTAGCACATCGGTTTACAGCGGAGAATAAAGGATAGGACTCCATTAAGGCCGAGTCGTCAGAAATCACTTCCAGCTGTTTACAAAAATGAAAATAAGTATAAAAAATGGTACCACTTTATAAATTCACCACAATTCCCGCCACCGATTTTAATGGTATATCTACAATAGTTTTATCCAGAAACAATCTCGTTCAATATTGAGGGTAATATCATAAATCAAAGGTTTGATATGATCTATTGTTTGTGGAGAGAATTTAAAAGATTGACATTATAGTGATTTTATACACACATCATTGTCAATATTCAGACACCACTGACAATTTTAAGGCACGTCTAAAAACATTTTTATTTAAAAAAACCTTCAAATGCTGAGTTCAATTTTAATTTCTTTGCTGAGCAAATGTACTTAATAAATATTGTTTCTCACTTTGCTTTTTCTCTTCAATCAGCGCATAGAGACATTGTATGTGATATGCGCTTTATAAGAATAGTATATTATTATTAATATATAAGATAAACTTTACAACACCCTTTCAAATAATGTTTCAACTAAAAATATCATCTTCATTGTGTTGAATAAAAACATATTTATTATCATTACAGAATAAATATAGAGAACCTGAAGTAAAATAAACACATTGAATGAATAGAGAATCAATATCAATATAAACACAAAATAGACCTACATTTACATAAATTTAAGATAAGCTGCTCTTAAGAATACCAGTAGTAACTTAAAAAAAGACATCAACAAGACTTAAGATAGGAATAGATTTAAGCCAAAATGTCAATGAGAAACAAGAACCAAAATAATAAGATAGTTAACAGTTCTAGGCACAGAAATAGAAAACAAAATAATAACAAAATGACCTCTCTCTCTCTCTCTCTGTTCTGACTAACACACTATCTCTTGGCACCTGCATCCACTTAATCCCATTCTTCTCCTGAGATTAGCATCTTATTTATTGTCCAATCTCCTTCAAATTTTCTTTAATCTGTTTGTTTATGGGATATACTCATATTACAAGCAGATTGCTCCTTTAATGCTCAGATTAATTCTCTGTCATCAGGAACTGCGGAACCATTTAAAAAATGGGAGTGGGAGGGGGAAGGGGGGGGGGGCTGCCACAGCAAATAGCTTTGTCTTGCCATTTTTACACACTCGCATAGGCTGGAACATATTCCGCAATCCCTGGTCAATATGTGATGTGAGGAAGTGAGTAATTTCATATTGAGCATCAGGAAAACATTTTAAAAAGAGCCCACCTTAACTGAATGTGATTCACAAATTAAATAGTTTCATCATGTAGAAAGATATTTCAGGAGCATTCAGATCAGAGTTATATTCAATGTAAACTATAACAGATACTGATTCAGAAAAAATGAATTAATAGATATATAAATAGATAAACAAACAAACAAATAGATAAATAAATAAATAAATAAACAAACAAATAAATATATAAAATGATAGATAAATAAAATAAATAAATAGATAGTGAATAAATAAACAAAATACATATTTGAATAAATACATTTATAAATAAATAGACAAATGTTTAGTAAAATGTTGGCTTATAGTATTCAGAGTGAGCTCACCTTGACCGACGATGATCCAGAAAACACCTCCTGAACGTAGCGAGCCACGTTCGGGGCAGCCATTCTCTCTGGGTCTGATCCTCCAATATCCCTGGCAACCAGTCTAATTAGGTATATGGGCAGGAAAAATGAGAAGGTGAAACTTTATAGAGATAGGAATTGTGAACTTTGAACTTCCAATTAATTTAAAGGGGAACCCAACCCCTAGAATTAACATGCCCTCATTGAATGAAGAAAAATCAGATGAACAAACTGTGAGAAAAGAAAATTTGAGCAACATCTGACAATCCGTTCAACAGTAATGAACTTTCAAATTCCCAACGATATGACCCCCTGCCGCTGACAGGGATATCCTTGCAATTGGCAACATAGACAGATTCCATGACGTCATGTCAGACAACTCCACATTTACTCTGTATATAAAATTTCACTTGTTCGTCCTTTTTCAGAAAAGTCAATGAAAATAGCCAGCCTTTATCAATTCTGCAAATGTATTTTAGAAAGAATTATGATAAACTCTTAATCTAGATTCTAAATTCATCCATTTTTAAAAACAATATGTACAAAGTAGATGGCGCTTCCTCCGCAAGTATGTCACAGATTCTGCAAAAGTAGCCTACCACACGGATCCCCATAGGCGGTAGGGATTATGAAATAATTGAGAATGTAAAATATCATCTACATAATATAGGCAGACTGCACAGTAATAAAGCAACAGTGAAAGCTTTGTTTTCATAGATATCTTGATAGTGCCCGTATAATTTCCTTCCTTTTGGCATTCTTTGTTGCTTTTTTGTCAAACTAAATCTTATAACAGAGTGACGTCATACATCTTGATTAGAGAACTTTAAATAACAGAATCTTAATGTGTGACAATGTCTTTAAGATTATGCAATGATCGGCTACAATTACCTTCCACTTTCGATACCCCGGATGTAGTTCTGAACACCACTTGGCAAGCCATTGCAGAAGATCGTCAGGGATTTGAGCTTCTTTTTCCTCTCCGGAACGTCCTCCCGAATCTCGTAAGGCTGGAAAGACGAAAAAAACAACAATATGTCAGGCACTTCATTGTGACTTGTGTAATATCTATATGTGATATTTATAAGAATTTCCTCCTTCATTATGCTTGGTATTAAAGAAATAACAATAGTTTGAAGACATACTTTGTTTACCTTGATCAAACATATCATGATTTGAAAACATTTAACAACAATAAAGTATATAAGAAAATGATACATTTTCAGAATAATTTTTTTTACACCTAACTATTTCCAATTACAAGAAAAACATGCATGTCGAAAATTGGAATTGTAGAATTATCATTTTGGGATTTAGGAAATCAACACCTATTTGTGCATGAACTAGCATAATTTCATGAATTTGGGAAATTTTCCAAATGTTTGCAGCGATTGCGCAACCAAAGACCGAGATCCTAGGGGTCTTAAAAGGTTCCCCCAGTTTTCGTAGCCTCCAAAATAGCCCAGTCTATTTAGGGTTAATAGTGTTTACAGGTAAGCAACAACTGGGTATGATAGGCAGTGTATGTACTCACTACATAAGCAGCATATAGCGCCCCAAGTGTTGCAGCCAAACCAGCATTCAGGTACCCAGGGCTTGGGCAGACATATAGGAGAGGCCTGGTCATACCAGCTGAAACAGCTCTGGAAAGTAATACAAAAAGAAAAATAATGAATTAATAAAAATAGTACTTTTTATAAACTATAATCTTCATGAGTAATGTGCTTTAGACACAGCAAAGCCCTAGTCACACAGAAGCCAAGATTCATAATGACTCAACACGACTATTTCTCTCGCTCTAAACTGGGTAAACATTGACAAAGAATCATGTTGAGCCTTGTTAGATCAGACTGTATGTGACTGGATCTTAAAGAAAAAAAAAACAAAGAATAAGCAAAAACAAGGAAAATGAATAAATAAATGTTCTGAAAGATAGCACGTAAAAAATGTACCGGTATTCTGAATTATAACGTTGATTTTGAGAGCACTTTTTAAACACTCAACACTTCGAATAGCAAAGTTTTTTGTTATTTAAATCCTGGTTAATGGATAAGATGCAGAATGCACAAAATGACCAACCTCCTATGATTTCTTGGTTTCAGGAACAGTAGACTCGTGAAGATGAATGTCTATTTATTCTCAATTAGGAGATAATTATAATTGGGTAATTACTTAAATTATCTGTAATTACATCCAAGTGACCTTCACGAATAATCCAAGAACTATCAACAGGACTTCTGAAGAGCAAAACTATACATGAATACACCCTAAAAAAGTAAGTAAAAAGGCTTCTAAGTTCTAATGCCCCTGCTCCTACACCCCTCTTCTAGTAAAACAGTGGAAACTCAGTATAACGAGGTGCTTGGGTCCATCAAAAATACCTTGTTATAGAAGTAATCTCTTAATAGCAGTGTTAAAAAACAATAAGTTATAAAAAAAGCTGGGACCATATTTTTTACCTCTTTATATTTGACATGTCGTTATATCAGATCTCTTTAAAGCAAGTTTCCACTGTAATGGCTAATTCAATATTGCATCCCAAAATACTGGAATTCAAGATATTCTATTAGGTTGGCACAAAAGTATGAGTCAGTCAAATTAGCCTGAGGCAACCGAAGGCAATGGTTGTGGCTGCTCCCTTTCCTTGCATTACTTAGATTTCCTAGTAGTTCTCTATTGTCTCACTTCGGTAGAAAATTGCCCTTCCTCAAAAATGATCTTGACCCTAAGAAATATTTTGAAGCATGTGACCTTTACAGCTCTTATCCTACTACTGTACCATGGAAAATTTTCGCGGGATTTAATTTTCGCGCTTTTCGTGGTGAAATGGCTGACTGCGAAGTTCAGACTCGTGAATAGAATCTGTAAGAATTTGTGCGTTACTTTACACATCGCATTTCGAAGTGGCACAATATCGCTTTTGTAAATCATTGTTTCAATCGCATGTATATTTGCGTTTCTAATCATAATCTCCAGAATATACTGTGATTATACAGTCACCCTACAGACTTTTTCGGCACTTAAAAAGCTTTCTCTTGTAGCAGTAATCCCTTTCTGTTTCTTGAAAAATCTGTATTATAGTTAAGTCAGGAGATCATACTTTTTATCATGGATTGTTCCTGCAAATTCAATGTCCTGCAAAAATCTTCATGGACTAACTAACCACAAAGTTGACATCGTGATATTATCCCACTGTACAGTACTAGTACTCACGAAAAAAAAAATTAAATCAAATGTTTAATTTTCTGTGTAAAAAGATCCTCAAAATTGGTTTAAAATGTTGGTTAATAATTTGTCATGGTAATTCTTCTTTGTGTACAAATTATTAATAAGGCTGGTACAAAATTCTTGTTTTAGTATGTATTTTTAGACTTTTGGTTAATTCTTCCTTTCATCATGGGAGGGCAGTATAAAGAACAGGATGGGATCACTCAGTCATTTCCATATACTAGTATATTTCAGAAACTTTTGAGAGCATTTCTGAATACTTTGAATACCGCCAACGACCAATCCTCTATGATTTCTTGGTTTTGGGAACAGTAGTGAAAATGACTGTCTCTTTATTCTCATTTAGGGGATAATTGTAATTGGACAATTATGTAAATTATCCATAATTATAGTTTTCTGAATGACCCTCAAGAATGACTCAAAAAGTTTTACTAATAGAGAAATTAATGAATAATACTAATTTGAACTTGTTTAGAGCAAACGTATCTCCATGTGTTGTAAGAGCCAATTCCCTGAATATAACTAAAATTACTTTGCTTTTAATTTGAGTTGAAAGGTTTTTACTGATTGATAATCTTGGAGTTGCACAAAGGAATTGTTAATCTCCAGGTTGGTATTTTAATACAGCCCACATCAAAAGGGTTAATACTGCTTCTTAAAATTCTTTTGCATCTACACCAAAATAAACCAAGTTGATATGACAACAAGTCAAGGTAATCGAAATAACCTCATACCTACAGGGCCAAATCAAGACATATTTTGTCCAACTACCCTCACCTCTTAATGCCAGCTCCAGCTGCATCAGCAAAGTTCCGATGATCGTCAAAGTCTCGGTTTGTCGGTCCGGTTGAAGAAAAGATTACTCTGCTGTACCCAAACTTTACTGAGTCCACGGGAATGAAAGATACTCCTTTTCCAACTGTAGCATCAAGCTAAAGATTGAGACAAAATGACAATAAAGTCAATTTTGATAAACCAACAGTACTGTTAAAATCTAGTTGCAAGAGAGTATAGTAAAACCAGACCAGTATTGAAATCACGTGTTTCAAGAAATTTGCATCAATCACAGCAAATATGGAGTACTTCATAGGATGCACAGAACATAAAAAAATACAATAATTTTCATGATTGTAATAGAGGCAATAGATTGCCAGAGTGTTTTCTAGTGAAATAATAAAGGGTATGGTAACTGGATTCACCAGAATAAACATCAGAAGTATTTTTTGTAATGTATTCAAATGTTATACATGTACATACATTTTTGTCAAATGCTTAATAGGACATATAAAGTTAGCAACACTTTAGAACATGCAATCAATAATCTGGCTACTATGATAGACATCTGTTGATCAAGGAATACTTAATTTGCTTCGGAACAAACACAAATAAATTTGATTACATTTAAAGAATCATCTATTTCTCAACTGGTACACTACAAATACATGTAGTACTCTTATTCAAAATCTGGGGGCATGAATGATTAGAGTATTTCATGATTAAACAAAATATATAACATCTATCAGACTTTAAATTTGTCAAATTAAAGCCTATTATTAATCATTGTGTTTTGTTACCTCTTGCTGTTTGGCGATAGCATCTCTCAGCTCTTTCTGGTCGGGAGGGAGGAGATCAAAAGACTCTGCAACAAGGATCACTCCATCAATGTCCGCTATTCCATCTGCAACATTGTCTACGACGATCACTTCACAAGGTAACCTGGGAATAACGCAAGAGAGAAGAATCCATATTCACGATCAACAAAAATCTACAAAAACATTACCTTAATACTTGTTAATATCTACAAACAGAAGGATCCAAGACTTAGTAGCCTAGGGGGTGTTGTTCAAAAGTTGCAATTGATCGCAAGTTGCAGTTGATCGGAATACGCCAATCAAAATCATTGTTTCATGCGCGTCTTGTTAAATACACACACCGCACGCGAATAAAAATGCGCGTTACAATTTGCAAAGTTGCAGTTGATTTGCAGTTGATTATGAGCAACACCCCCTTAGTCTGTTAAAGAAATTCAACAAGATTATTTGTCACATCATCAAGAAGTGGGAAAAATTGTCACCTAAATTCAGAGTCAACAAAGTCTTTTAACTCAATTCAAGCCATCTGATTATATGCCGACAAGGAAGGGTAAATCCAGGGCAAGGGGTAGTTCGATTATATCCAACTTTCAAGCCAGGATTCATGAATATTAACGTTTTAAATCTGGTATTTGACATTTTATCCTGATCGATAGGGCACGTAAGATAAACATGTATGCAAAAGTAAATGTAAATGTATTGTCAATTTGATAAAAGAGAATGATGATATAAAGCGTAAAATGTTAAATAAAGCCCAAATAGGAAGCTAGATGGCATCGAGCTAGACAAGGGGGAAACTTTAGAACAAAAAAAAATGGTATGTAAAAATCTCTGATATGACTGTAGGACATTCGTTTTGCTCACCCTTAATATAGTCAAATACTATCAAGGTGGAACGCTAATAATCAACACATCATCATCATCATCATTATGGAACAAGCACCCTACAAATAAACTACTGATATTCATATATTGTAAACTGAAACTAAAATAATAAGAAAATAATTGAAATAACTGAAATTTGTATGGCATCTAATTTCTAAAGGTTATTAAATGCAATATTGTTATAATACACTTGCAATCAACAATTTGGGGGATTAGATCCCAGCTTGCAAAGAGTGTACAAATACCTTCATTTCAATCCACTTTTGTTGACGACAGAGAAGACTTGAATTCCTGATCGCCACATGATAATGGCTTATTATGGTCCAAAACTGATGATGCGGACCTAATAAATTAGTATGATGGGGTCACATTAATTTGTATCCTTTTTCTAGAGCATTTTTGGATTGTGGTACTTAGCACAATATATCTCCTAAGATACAAAATTATTTTTTAAAATCTTGGCACGAAATGAAACTAGATATTTCAGGCTNGTTTCAAATGCTTCAGGACCGATTATTGCCAGGAAGACATTTACTTTGTCCACATCTGCAATCTTGTTTGCTTTTGACCAGATGGAAAATCTCCTTTCATAATTTCCCCAGTCTTCTATCTTGGAGTTATATTCTCCTATCTGTCCAATAAACCCAACTGCGGCCATCTTGTTAACTCTAACAATGTTCACTGATTATCATCAACAATTCTACACGACAGTCATTTATCAACAGGATCCACCCCGACTCGCTTACCGTGCGTGTGCTGTGTGTGCGATCAACCACGTTGTCGTGAAGTTCGAATCGATCACGGAGCGACATTGCTCAAAAGTCCCCGCTAATTTCTCTCTAACCAGCGTATCAATCGGACTCAAAAAGTGACCCCTCGATTCTCGACATTTGTGCGGTCATTTTCCTTGACCATCTGTTTCCTGGAATCCCATCCCTCGTCGCCAAAATCTGTGGTGTATTCGGACTCAAATGAACGGAGTTGACAAGATAATATTCGCCATATTTACAGTCCCCTTTATTCTGACGTAGATGGCAGTATAACAATTCACAAACAACCTTCATACACTATACTCCTAAACAAACTTGCCACCTGTGGAGTAAAAGTATACAACAATTTGTCGTGCTGCCAGAAAATTAAACTCAAATCATCGGCTATTCAATGCAACTTTGTCAACCGGACGAGGGACCGGCCCGGCAGGGCGAAGTCTCGCCGAATATAGGGCGATAGCAACGGCAGTAGTCGATGCGAATCAAAAGGCCAAGGCAAGGCCAAGGGTTATGGTTAAAACTTTCAAAGCATAATTCTTTAAATTTAGAAGATTAAATGGGTCTATACTCACAGCTTATCGGCTTCCATTATAGATGATCACTTTCGATGGTTGAAGAGGATAAAATTGACAAAATTTGAGGGTTAAAACAAGTCCCAAGTAGAAGAAATCCAAATCTGCTGCCCTGACGAGATTCGGTCGATGCTGACGCGATCTTGTGATTAATCACGTGATTTTCCAGGGTCCATCACGTGTCCAAGAGGAGGCGAGTGGGCGTGTCCACGTTACTGACAAACAATTCTTCTACTGTCGGAAAAAAAAATCACTGTTCTCCTCCAGAAAATAGACCACTTTCATAATGTAATCAATTCTATTCATGTTTGTCCCAAGAGAAATGATGCCTTCAGGTGTTATTCTATCTATTTATAATAAATATTTTATCTTTCATCTTGTTTATTGGCTTTATTTCTCCTTTTTCCCTTTCCCACTCTCTCTATTGTTTCTTCCAAATACTCTTTCCCCCTCTCTTTGGCCCCCTCTCTCTCTCTCGCTCTCTGTCTCCCTGTGTTTCACCATCTTGAGTTTCTTATGTTTGTCATCTTTTCATATTCTCTTTCCATTTCTCTAACATAATCCCTTCCCCCTCTTTCTCTCTCGCTCTCTCTCTCTCTCTCTCTCTGTTTCACCATCTTGAAGTTCTCATTTGTTTTTCATCTTGTCATATTCTCTTTCCATCTCTCCCACTTAACCAGTCCCCCACCCCCTCTCTCTCTGTCTCAAGCACCCCTTGCCCAACATGGCCTATTCTCAGTAGATATTTTGAATCAGAATTTATCAGACTTTCTGTGTTTGTATTTTGCTTCTGTTCTATTTTTTATTAATTTATAAACATATATATATAGAGAGATAAAAATGATGAAGCGACCACATTCTGATAAATCGTATAAGAATGAAATGAGTAGAAGTTGAACGCGAAGTGAGAAGACACAGTCCTTCATTATTTACCTCTCGTGTCTTATTTGAGGGTTATACCCCATTACTTGAGGACTATGCCTTCACTTCATATTTTATATCTCTATGATTGAACCAAAATCTTTACAGAAATGCTAGAGTGAAGGATACAAGTAAGTAATAATCAAACAGACAAAACATAAAAATACACAAGTCAGGGAACAATAATCAATTTCATTAAAAAGTTTGAGATTTATTTTCATCACATCATAGAATATTTTACATAATCATTCAATGCATAGGTCAAGTTGTTTTATACTTTTCAGAATGACCTGGATGAAACAACATCCCCCACCCCCCCCCCCCCCCCC
>BQKZ01002423.1:28458-44368 GCA_036244855.1 Temnopleurus reevesii
ATGGCTTAATTATCGCAAAATAAAAAATCATGCTGCGGTCGTACTCCCTTACAGAACATGCTTCACGTACAGAATGAACGCGAACTCACACAACGCAGACAATACCACCGATCGCACCGCCCATTTCAGGCCGACGCTCCCCCGTGCTAAAGCACTTAGCACACCGTAGGAATAATGGCTGATTGACATTTTCGACGTAAAATACACATAATACAAGCAAAAATGTACTCCTTATATCCTACACAGATATATTTAGCCATGCAAAGCAACTTGTGAATACATCAGCTCGTTTAACATCATTTTCTGCATCCCGGTCATTACGAATCTATACCTTTAAAAAGTAATTTTTAAGTTATTCCAATTTTCAAGACTGTTGATATGTCCACTCCAAGTAATTACAGACCAGTTTCAATATTACCCATAGTGAGTAAGATTCTTGAAAAAGCTGTTCATTTCCAACTGTGTGATTTTCTTGACAGTAATAACATTTTGTGTGCTAACCAATTAGGTTTTCGCCCCCTGCACTCTACTGCAACAACTCTTATGAAATTAGTAAACCAATGGTCATTTAATATGGATAAAAATGAATTAACAGGTGTTGCTTTTGTTGATTTGAAGAAAGCATTATTATTTTGACACTGTTGATCACAATATTCTATTACATAAACTGAAGGCCATTGGCTGTTCGGATATGAGTATTCAGTGGTTTGAATCATATCTGTCTAACCGGGAACAGACAGTTTGTTTCAAAGGGACAAAATCAAATTCCTCAAAGATTGTGATGGGTGTCCCGCAAGGTTCAATCCTTGGACCACTATCACACAGGTCCTACAAGAGGTTGTGAATTTACACAGCCAAGGAAGAGAATACGTGATCTCGGATAAATGTGTCAATCAACTTGACAACATTAACGGCAGCTACATAGAAAGAAGTCCTTGCAGCCAAACCTACCATCACAGAGGTCCTACATGAGGTTGTGAATTTACACAGCCAAGGAAGAGAATACGTGATCTCGGATGAATGTGTCAAACAACTTGACAACATCAACGGAAGCTACATCGAACAAATCAACACAGCAATCAGAGGAGGAACATCTCCGCCTTAATCGAAGGCAATAGATCAGATCATACGTGTAGCTCCCACCTTCCATGTGTTAGACGGGGTAATCAAACAACTGCTAAACGGAGAACAAGTTCAATTGCCTTCAAGAATCATTGAGCAGAGAAGGTTGAATAGTGCGAAGGAGTATGTCAAGTTCTGTCAGAATCAGAAGGAAGTGTTAACCACGGAGAGTATCATGCCGCCATGAGAAAAGCTACTTCGAAAGGACTGGGAGAATGTTCAACACATCAAGTGGACACAGGGAACAACTTCACAGTCTTGTCAAATCAAAGCCAGCTGAGATCGAATGGAATGACAAGCAATATCAGCCTTCATCAGAGCTTATCAGCCCAAGGGACAAGATGTTATGAGATCTATTCTGAAGATGCCTGGGACGGTTATCACATTCAGAGCTTTCAAGTCTGTATGTCACAAAAACCTACGCAGTGTTCACCGCGCAGAGTACGATGCTGCCATGAGGAATGCTACTTCGGAAGGACTGGGAGAATGTTCAACACATCAAGTGGACACAGGAAACAACTTCACAGTCTTCGTCAAATCAAAGCCAGATGAGATTGCATTGTAGGAACTACGCAACATCACAGATGAACCCGGCTGTATAGGGATTGATACATAGGAGAGGTGAGTCCAGATCGGAAGCAAGGAGATTGCAGATGATCAATAGCAACATCCAAAAGTCTGCAGAAAGGAATGTATGGCCCTTAATTAATAATTCAAATATCACTGATATCCATCTGGGGAGAGATGGTGTCCATCTGAAAACGGATGGACAGGCTGCCTTTGCCAGGAACATCAGACGGCTGGTAAACGACAAGAGGGAGTCAGAGGCGGAGACGAGATGGATCAACGTCTGGCTGGACCATGTCCATCATCCACACCATAATGAGACGGGATGCAATCAACAGCAAGCAGAGGAGCGATGACTCTATGCAGAGGTGATTTCCCAACCACACCAAGCGGATTTCAGCCAGGGAGTTTCGAGGGCCAAGCTCAAGAGTCATCCAGCGACAGATATGACGGACTGGAGGAGATATTTACAACAAGTCAGAATCTTGACAAATTAGATATTAAATCCTTGTGTCCAGTATAGAGTCCAGTGGTTGCTGTGTACTAGGATGGCCTGCTTGGAATACGTAAAAATCAAGAGGGTAAACTAAACAGCATCGACAAAGTAAAACCAAATTAAAAAAAAAAACAGAGGGTCCACTATAAAAAACAAGAAGAGTGTGAATTACTCTCACTGGAAATATGACCTAATCACCATTATGTACTGGGGAAAAGCCCTAGATAACATTGTCTTTCATGGTGTACCAGAACATGCACGGTTTTTACACCATATCTTAGTTGTCATTGGCAAGCGCATTCCTCCGCGCAAAGATTCCTGCTGACATACCAATCTACACCTCACCCGGCAACAAAGGAATCACCCGCTAAGCTTATTTACAGTCGCGAGCTCAAAATCAAATTGCAATCGTTGCCTAGGAAACCACAGACGGCATTTGTTAATGCAAGGCGACAGGATCGCCAATACAAAGCGATGCTGCCTATGATGGCAGAAGAAAGTTTCAACACGTGAGTGTTAAGATCGGAGATCATGTGCTGATCACACAGAGAAAGCGGGATAAATACACAAGCAGATTCGACCCCCGCCCTTGGGTTGTGACATCGGTAAAGGGAGGAAGTGTGTGTATCAAAAGAGGAGAAATCGCCACAATGAGATACCTATNATTAGATATTAAATCCTTGCCATCCGTTAATAGTTGTGACTATGTTACTAGAATTAGTGAGGTCGATTTTGAATTTAATGAGGATTTAATGGGTTTTAATCCTGTGGACAGAGAAAAACAGTATTTTAAAGAAACTGTAGACCACCAAACTGGTGAAATGAGCCACCCTGTATAAATATAAAAAATGAATGAATAAATAAATAAATCAACTGATCTAGCTGTGAGTCCAGTAATTCAACAGTCCAAGGGACAAGATGTTATGAGATCTATTCTGAAGATGCCTGGGACGGTTATCACATTCAGAGCTTTCAAGTCTGTATGTCACAAAAACTTACGCAGTGTTGACCGCGCAGAGTATGACACCGCCATGAGGAAAGCTAACTCAAAAGGCCTGGGCGAATGTTAAACACATCAAGTGGACACAGGGAACAACTTCACAGTCTTGTCAAATCAAAGCCAGCTGACATCAACTGGAATGACGAACAAGATCTACCAATCAGTGAATCGGACTTCACCCAAGCTTATCAGAAGAAGTCCCCAAAAGTCTCCAAGGATCTCCAAGGATGAAAACAACTTTTTGGTCACTGCTGGACTTGTCGAACCACATGTTTCCAATAATTAGATGCATTTTCTCAGAACTTCATGTCATTAACATGTAAGGACTATACATACACTGTTTATGTAATGGAAAGAAATGTTGAGTACATTCTAAGATTTATGTTTATTTTCTATGCCTTGCCAACACCAGTTTACCAAAGCATTGTGCCTCCTGTGGAATGCCACAATTCTCTACGAGCCTCTTCAATTCTACATTGAGTTTTGAATCATCCAATTCCTTTGAAAGCCTTTATTCCTCATCCTCTGTACTCAGTAAATCCTCTTCGCAAATGGAGGACAGTCCCTGACGGCCTTTACATCAGTCGTCACCGAAGACCAATCATCGATGACTGATGCGATTTGCCGGAGAGCAAGTGAGTTTATCTCTTTCCCTCAAGCATCTAAACTAAAAACTGACTTTGTGACAATAGGTGGGACAACATTTGTAAAAATCTGTCGAAAGGAAAGGTAAAAGCTGTATAATAAATAAATAACGAACCTAGAGTGGAAGGTGCACTAGAACTAGACAGAAATGTCAGGAACAACTAGTACTGCTCAGAACGCAAATTAATTCATCCATTTCCATCAAGCATCTAAATTAAAAAGAAACTCTGTGACAATTGCTGGGCTACCAAATTGCATAGGGTGCATAGAGTGCACTCATGTCCCAGTGCAAGCACCAAGTGAAAACGAGGATGTGTATGTGAATCGGAAGGGAAGACACACCATTAACGTACCGGCTGTCGTTTATCCTCAGATGATGTTTACTAATGACGTAGCCGAGTGGCCAGGAGCCAACCATGATTCCTACATCTGGGATAATTGTGAGCTCTTGAGCGATTTTCAAATTGGAACTATCAGAGACCTTGATCAGAGAAAACATTTGGAGATCCAGAGGGCAGGTCACAGAGGCATAAGATCCATGACGTATGACCTTAATAAGCAAAAACAATTGGAGAAATTTGCGGAAGAGCAAGGTAAAAGCTGTAAAATAGCAAAATGAATAGCTAAACTTAGATTGGAAGGAACACTAGAACTAGACAGAAATGTCCGGAAATGGTCAGAATGCAAATCAATTCATCCATCTTTCATAAGCATAAAACTAAAAACAGAATTTGCAACAATGTCTAAGATGCTAAACAAGGATGCATATGTGAATCGGAAGGGAAGACATACCATCAACATACAGGCTGTTGTTGATCCCCAGATGAAGTTTACGAATGTCGTAGCTGAGTGGCCAGGAGCAAATCGTGATTTGTACATCTGGGATAATTGTGAGCTCTTGACCAATTTTCAAATTGGAACTATCAATGACCTTGATCAGAGACAACATTTGGAGATCCAGAGGTCAGGTCGCAGAGGCATGAGATCCATGACCTATGACCTTGATCTGCAAAAACAATTGGAGACATCTGTGGAAGAGCAAGGGGAAAGCTGTAAAATAGCAAAACAAATATTTTAACCAAACTTAGATTGGAAGAGGCACTAGAACTTTACATACATGAGATTGTCAGGAACTATTGAAGGGTTCAAGAGGCTTTGTAACCTTTTGAGAGAGAATCCTGCGAACAAACAAACTAAAAGAGTGCTCATCACAGAAATGAAAGTTGCAGCAGCACTTTTTTTCTTTGCAAGTGGAAGTTTGTGGGAGATGTAGTCTTTATTTCATCAGTACTAAAACCCTGTCTCATTCAAAATTAGAAAAGGAAAGGAAAATTGCTATCTTCAGTAGATATCAAGTTAGTGTGCACTCGCATTGAATTGTTAATGATCAGAAAATGTTATGGTAAGCACAATGGTCCAGTGGTTGCTATGTACTTGGATGGACTGCTTGGAATAAGTAAAACTCAAGAAAAAAACTAAACGACCTAGACAAAGTAATACCAAAAAATCCCCACATCGTCCACTATTAAAAACAAGAAGAGTGTGAATTTCTCTCACTGGAAATATGACCTAATCACCATTATGTACTGGGAAAAGCCCTAGATAATATTGTCTCTCACGGTGTACCAGAACTTGCAGGGGAGTCTTTAAGGGCAGTGCACACCAAACACGGCACGGCATCACGGCACGGTTTTTATGCGATATCTTGGTTGTCATTGGCAAGCGCACTCCTCCGCGCAAAGATTCCTGCTGACATACCAATCTACACCTCACCTGGTAACAAAGGAATCACCCGCCAAGCTTATTTATAATCGCGAGCTCAAAACCAAATTGCCATCGATGCCTAGGAAACCACAGATGGCATTTGTTAATGCAAGGCGACAGGATCGCCAATACAAAGTGAAAATTAAATCTGCCTATGATGGCAGAAGAAGGTTTCAAAATGTGAATATCAAGATCGGAGATCATGTGCTGATCACACAGAGAAAGCGGGATAAATACACAAGCAGATTCGACCCCCGCCCTTGGGTTGTGACATCAGTAAAGGGAGGAAGTGTGTGTATCAAAAGAGGAGAAATCACCACAATGAGATACCTATTGCAAATAAGGAAAATACCACAATCCGATCGCGAGTTCGACAATGAGGCAGTCAACGACATCGACAACGATCATCAAACACGCGAACGAGTCAATCATGGTCAACCCGAGTTGCGCCGATCTCAGCGCAACGCAGCGCAACGCTCGCCCGCCAGATCGATTAGCATATTATCACACAGGAGTCCTAATGTAAGAGAGAAAAAAAAATGGAAATAAAAAAAACTGGGACACTCATCTAACAATAAACTGTGACACTAAAAAAAAGAACTATGCAGTTGATCGAACAATGAGAACGATAAACCTAACAATGGACTCAGTGAACAAAAAAAATGAACTCTTTCAAACAATTATCTTATGCAATTTGATATGTGACTGTCCCATTGTTAATATGTTGTTGCAAAAGATTATAGGCTGATGCAAAAGCTATGTATTTAAATTGATATCGTTATAAGCTTTCATTCAACAAAGCGAGAGATATCTTGTTTGTAAATTGCTGTTCTCATTATTATCTTACCCATCCCATTTCATCATCATTTCACATCCTTTCACACAGTCATTAAATCCTCCTCATCTCCGAACCATCTGTTATTAATTCCTCCAGTCTCCGCTCTCCAGACGCCCTCCGGCAGTGTTATGCAACTCTCTGATAGCAGTGTTCTCAATTGTTTCTTTGTTGTGTATATCCCTATATGCATTGGATATTTGGTTAATAAAATTCACTTGCAGCCTAGTCATTGGTGTGTACAGTCATCTCTTATAGTATGTTCCATTAGTTAAGGAAATACAGAAAAGAGAGGACACTATAATTGGAAACGCGAAGTCTTGGTGAGCGAAAACTTTGGAAAAAGTATTGCAGATAGAGCGGATATTCTAAAGTTGAAAACCGAGTATCCGGTTTTGACTGCCCGTGTGTGTGAGAGGAACAAGCAGCTCGATTACCATGCCCCAGATCAGGTCTGAGCCAGAGCCAGCCAGGGCCCGACTCGCCTGCACTCGTCTGAGCTCGGTGATCGCGGCTAGTTAGCTCACTATCGTCATCCAACATACCGTATCATCCATCGAGCGCACTTTTCCCTTTCATCAGCTTCATCGCTCCCCTTAAATTTTACATTGTTGTTGTTCTCTTCGATACTTTGAATATTTGGTTTCGATATTTCACACAAATGTGTGAACCTATAGGGGAAGCTAGCCAAACATTTCAGCAGTTGTCACTCAATGCAATATACACTTCGCATGATGCAATTTCTGATGACCCGCATCCAATCAAGGCAGGACAAGGAAGGACGAATCATGAACTTTCTAGACAAGGTAGACACAGGGTCACAGGCAAACACCATCCCATTGCGTGTATTTCGCCGTAGGTTTACAATGAATCTCGACGCAGATAGATTCCCATAGAAAGAAAAGTTGAACTAAAATAAAATACCAATAATGCCCTGTGTATAATGGGACCACCATCAAATATTTGGGTTGCTTCAATTTTTCCTAGGAACACAGAAAACTTCCATTTGGATGATCTAGATCGTCACAAGGATAAGACTACAATTAGCGAATGGTGAAACTCATCACTAGAAACAAAGACAATTCTGATGATCTTATTCATCCGTACATGATCAAAAATCTACAATAAATAAAGGACCTTACATTTGCCAATCATTACTATCTGAAATAAAGAAAACCTTAGCTGACACTTTCAATTGAATGAAAGCAGTCAACAACATCCCTTTCTAGCAATGTGCCTATATTGTTGTTTGTGAACATGATTGCTTTACTTTGTCAGTTTTTGTATGTTTTTATGGATGAAAACTGAATGAAATTGTGATAGAATGAACCTGAAATTGAAGTGTGAGACAGACCTCCCAATCAAAACAAGTTTCCAGTTGAATGGCTTTGTGTAAGGTAGATAACAATCAAAATAGTTCTTGATTTATCCCAACATGAAAAAACACTGATTGATATTGCATCCTGCCTTATCCCAATACAGAAAAACAGTTAAAAACTAATTGGTTGGTCTTTTTCAGTCTTGTCGTAGGAATTAGGGCAAGGAAGTACTCAATTCTATAGTAGCATCATCAAACAACAAAGTTGTTTTGAACAGTTGACACCTCTATTAGGTGACAAGAGATATCCAGAAGATGTTTCATAAAGGTGTTGCAGCGTCAATTTATTCAGCACTGACTAATCCAATGTAATCCCTGATTTTTATTATATGAAAAGCATCTAGGACTGTTGCCATTGTAACCCAGAGAAAGAGCGTCTGGCTGCAACAATTCATCAATGCTGACAAATCCAATGAAATCCTTGATTTTGATGGGATGAAAAGTATTGCTATGGTAACCATCAAAGAAAGAATGCGAGGTGATGCACATGCTTCATGAAATGATTTCCTGATATACATATATAGGTGCATGGCGAGAATTATGTAAATTACAGATATTTCAATCACTGTTCATTATTCTTATACAAACTGTACTTGAAGTAGAATTAATAAAAACACCACATCGATCAATCAACCATCATCATCTCTTGGTCTGAATACCATCCAATCTCTTAATCAAATCGCTGTCTGCGTATTTGACGTTAAACTCGGGTGGTCTGAGCGCTGCTCCCATTGAAACAGAAGGATTCCTGTAAGTCGTCAGTGATTGCTTGGAAGTCCTTGCGGAGCAGTGAAACTCTTTCACACCACTCCCGTCCAATATTCTCTGCAGGTTGCGCTCTGTGATACCCCCACCTGTAGGAGATGAATAAATGATTGTGTTGACCCTTTGGTTTCGAGATCTGGATGGTTGATGCATAAATCCTACTTAGGAATTGCAGAAATAAGATGCATATACAAGCACAAAAAGTGCCTTAAAACTTGAAATCAACAACAAACAAAATTGAGAAATCAACCAGTTGAGTACAATTTCTTTTTTTTTATTCAGAGCTTTAAATAGAATAATTTAACCCATTTTGTGATTTACTACAATTCCGTTTGATTAAGAACTTTTGTAAATGTACCTAAATAGCAGAAAGAGAGAAAAAAAAACATTCCCAAGATTTTCTTAAGAGCTGTGATGAAGTTGGCTAATCATTTGACATTGGATGTAGGGAAATTAACAGTGATACACACTCAAATTTACTCTTGAATATAATATGGAAACTCAGTAAAAAGGTAAAAAAAATCCACTTTCTTATTATAAGGGATGTTGCTAGAAAGTTCAAATTGAAGTTGATCAGAGTAAGCACTAATCAAAATTATTGTTACATGCATGTCTCATTAAAAGTGCAAACTGTGCGCGAATGAAAATATGATTTTCAATCTGCTACAGATTTGTAATTAATTTGCAATTCTAGCAAGACCCCCTAGAAATGTTGGGATTTGCTGTAATGGGTAAAAATCAAAGAAAGTTGACTAACCAGGCATGATGATAATCCTGTCCCCTGCTCTCTTCACAAGCTCTGCAATCAGGGGCAGTCCCTCCAGAACAGAAGACTCTTGACCACTGGTCAACAAGCGGTCAAAGCCCAAGGATATGATGTCTTCCAAAGCAACGTATGGATCACTACACATGTCAAATGCTGGCAGAGATGGAAGGAAAAAATAAGAAGGGAGAAATAGATGTAAATGAAAGACGTTTCATCAAGTGCATGTGTTTCCGACCTGCTACGAAAAGAAAAATTACAGGCATATTCAGGGAGGAATCAATCCATATGTAGGTTATATGCTTGATGCCTATTTGAGTACGCTTGTGAGCTTTTTTTCACAATCCATGAAGGGAAAAGGCAAGACCTACTTAACTCAAGGTATCTTACTGATCATCATTTATATTCCTCATTTAAGCACCTTGAAGCCGAAAAAGCAGGGTTCTGAGTTTTCAGATTGATCATTATCTATCTGTTTGTATACCACTAAACCTTTTCACTAAAATACTGTCTATAATAATGAGAAGATCCTCCATGACAGAAAAGGCTTAAAGAAGAACCACGAAGGAAATCACGAATACAGCACATTTTACAAGTACGAAAAGATGAGTATGTGGATAATATGTTGAAAGAACTGTTTTATACCAAATTCGATCATGTAAAACAAAAAACCTGATTTTAGGGCTCATTTTTTGCGTTTCGGTTTCGGGATATTTCGAGTTATTTCGAGTTATTTCGTGTTATTTCGGTATAATGACGTCAAGGAAGGGACATTTGCAGAAGGAACCATCCAGCATAATTCTAAAGGCCAAACTGCTTTCCTCTACATGCTTCGAATTATTGTATTTATTTACTCTTATGTCTTGTAAAACTATCCAAAATACTATGACAGGAAACGGTCTTGTAAGTAAAGTGCAAGTGCATTGTTGTCGTAAATCAAATGGTACGCTCGCACATTCTTTCCTTTATTTATTATGCCTTTCATGTCTGAGAAAATAATTGCCACACTCAAAGAGTCGGGTTGTTATTGTAACATTTCATTCATTGGACATGTCTATTAATAACTGAATTTCACATCCTTTCAAGCAGTGTGTTGTGGATGCATATATGTACACTAAGAAAATACCTTCCTCTTATTATGCTGAGTAATGTTGAACATGAATACACCGTATCAATTGGAGAAATACTTTCTTTTGTGTGCATATAACCATTTCGAAGGCTTCGGTGGAAGTTGTTTGGTTCGTCCAATTTTTTTTTCATTCTTGCTCAAAATGTTGTCCCTTTTTTGACGTCACAATACCAATCACCTTTCGCGCTCCGTTCGCATTATGTTCGTCAAACCCGCACGTTCCAGGCTTGATAATGTCTTCGTGATTCTCTTTTAAAGGGCTTAAAAGAAGAGTCTACCCAAAAACAATAATTTTTTAAAAGAAACAGACAAAATTGGTGAGTTAAACAAAAAAAATTTAAAGAAAATCGGACAAGTACTAAAAAGTTTTGAAAAAGATTTTAAAAAATGGGCAGATCAGTGGAAATTTCCAGAGATGTTGCCAATTTGATGACATCATGGGTGCACAACTAACCAGAGTTTTCATTATATATATGGTGCAAAATTCATAATTTTTACAGAAAGTCGCAAAGTTTCAAGTAAACATGCAAATAGTGGATCTAAATATCTATCATAAAGATATCCTACAGTTAAAGTTTTGAGGAAATCATATTTTTTTGGGGAAAAAGTAACATTTTAGGACATTGATATGAATGCAATAAATGGTTAGTTGCGCACCTATGACGTCATCAGTTGCCAATTTGTCTAAATCTTCATTCATAACTTTCTCATTAGTTGTCCAATTTTTCTCAAACTTTTTTGTTCTGTTCATCTATTTTTTCTGCTCCTGTCCAAGAAATATTATTTTGGGGGAGACTCTCCTTTTAACAACTGGTCAGTAGGCTGTAAAAGTCCAAGGAAATAATATCTTCCATTGCACAAGTCAAAAGCTGGGAGAGCTGGGAGGTGTTTCACTAAGATAAGAAAGACTTTACGCACGACTTTACGTTCGACTGGTATCCCTTCTTGCGCTGAATGCGCGTAATATTATGAATGATTATGCGCAAGAAGGGATACCAGTCGAACGTAAAGTCGTGTGTCAAGTCTTTCTTATCTTGATGAAACATCTCCCTTGATGTGATGGGGAAATATAGACATTTATATTTGGTACAGTGATTTAAAAAGGAAAAGGGGAGGCAAATGGTCGAATAGAAGAAGTCGACAGACAGACGTACACACTTCAAAATTAAAACCTCCAGCTTCCTAATGCAGACGGCGGAGACATAGTGAAACGACTCTGTCACTTGAACTGAATCTGTCCAAGCATAAAATAGCCAGTATTCTGAACAAATGTAACACTAGCATCACTGAAATCTATGGAAATTCAGATATCAAATACAAATTTGTTGTTCATAATTACCTCTATGGAATGTTGTAGGGAGTGGTCTACATAGATCTGAAGGTAAAAAAATAATGACAAAACAGATTATTGAAAAAATAAATGAAATCTACTCTCATATCCATTTTTGGGCCTCTTGATGAAATTTTGTAAATGCATTTGTTCCGTAACAATATATCATGGTTTATACAAAACTACGATATACAGTTCATTCTAAGACACATTGTAGAAAGCTAAAAATATGAAAACTTTGGCATTTATGGTAAGTCTAGTGTAATCCTTTATACTGATTGGCTGTAACATATTATCTTTATGGTAGTTGCAATTTATGGCAAAATTGTTGAGTTTTCAATTTGAGCAATGGGCCTCTGATCTTCTTTCTGATTCTGGTCACTATCTTGCGTTAGAAATGATGGACTTAAACCACAAAATATGTAATTGTGTATGAAGTTGCATTTACACATTGAACATAAATACAACAATTTCTTTTCTTCAAATACACTGTTTTACATGAAATGGGGATAAAATCATCCATAAATCAATGAATTTTCATTAATGTAAAATACACAAATTGCA
The DNA here is from genome assembly GCA_036244855.1 of Temnopleurus reevesii. Taxonomy (NCBI): domain Eukaryota; kingdom Metazoa; phylum Echinodermata; class Echinoidea; order Temnopleuroida; family Temnopleuridae; genus Temnopleurus; species Temnopleurus reevesii. The sequence continues at coordinate 40,817 of BQKZ01002423.1, forward strand.
AAATTTTCTTTTGAATAATTTGAGGAAGTTAACAGACAAATGAAAATATAGCTCCAGCAGAGATGAAATTCAATTGGGGCCCAAAGATTATTAACTCAATCATCCAAATCTACATTGTGTCACAAAAGATGGAACACTGCATTCTGTTATTTAAGACAATCAGTGTAATCTGTGCAACGCCAATATCCATTTGGAGGCGACAGGTTTCTACAGAAGCCGGATGAGGTGTTTTTTCTGTGACAACAGACTTTTATAGAAGCCCAGATTATGAAGGTGTCTCAAATGAAAATAACATTTCACCTTTGAAATAATGAACTTTCAAAGTAAGACTTTGATAACTACTGTAGAATGAGAAAAGGAAATGTCTTTCAAAGGGGGTGTTGTTCAAAATCATCTGCAAATCAACTGCAACTTTGCAAATTGTAACGCACATTTTCATTCGCACACAGTAAACTCATTTAACAGGAAGCTAGGGCATGAAACAATGATTTTGATTGGCATGTTCCGATCAACCGCAACTTGCGATCAATTGCAACTGTTGAACAACCACCCCATATCATTGTCGAGCTAAAAAAACTGAGAAAATATGTCATTTGACTTCAAATTAGAGGACTTTATGACAATTCCCAATCACTGTCACCTACGCTCATCACAACGAAGGGGGCTGTGGATCATTGGTCTGTCCCAACTGCATAAGTGACAATGATCAGGACTCCTCTTTTTTAGAAGATATGAATTTTAGATGATATGATTGCCAAATTAACCCTTAAAGGTCCACTTTTATGACAATATATGTTGACTTGTGATGATCTATGCTACCTTTACCATCACCTTTGTGAGTGAGAGAGCTCCCAAATGTTTGCCATATATTTTATAATAATTTTTCTTTATATTTTAGAGAGACATTTTGGGAACGCCCCTAAAAATTCTCTTCATATGCAAAGTACTGTATATGAGGTCATATACAGTACTATGCATATGAAGAGAATTTTTAGGGGCGTTCCCAAATTGGCTCACTAAAATATAAAGAAAAATTGTTTTAAAATATAAGGGACACATTTGGGAGCTCTCTCACTCACAAGGATGTTGGTAAAGGTAGCATAGATCATTACAAGTCAACATGCGTTGTCATAAAAGTTCCCCTTTAAAAGCAGATTACAAAAGCTTGAAAATAACTCAACATTTTCCTATGTAAAAAGTGTCAATAGCCCACTAATACCTAAGCAGGATGTGAGATCAATACAATGACTCCAGAGTTAATCCATATGATATATACAATGGTAGTACACAAAGGGTGCGTGTATACATGTATTTGGCACTTGGGCGCAAGCTTGTACACATGCATGTGGCAAATTTAGGGTTAAAGCAGGTGGACACACTTATGTGACACACTGTATCACTATAAAGTCATTGGATTACATACCCATTAATTCTCTGCACCTCTCCTTGTCAATGCTTCCGTCACTGTAAATGAAAACACAAAATACTTGTTGAGAGAAAAATTCATATTTTGATCAAGTGTTGTGAGCCATTGCGTTAGAAACATAAACACAGTATACTTTAAAAAGATGAAAATTATATTAGCTTTGTAGGATGAGCAACATCGTACAAAATTCTCCTTATAATATGCAGGGTAGCTCTCAAAATCTGATCCTGTATGGTGATCTAATATATCTTTGCTGACATACTTTGGTAGTAATCTTCTGGTGCAGTTGACCTTTATATGGTACACTGTACGTATAAATTCTACACTTATTACATATTTACATGAATATCACTAACACTTCTACACATTATTTTAATACTTGAGATTCATTTACAAATTCTCCGTTTTTATCTCACTTGGCTCCTTTATTTTACAAACTTCAAACCCTGAATGTATTTGATATAAACACACTCCAAAGTTTACCTTTTATGTTCGAATTTGCAAATAATTTGCTTCCCCCTTCATTTTCAAACTTTTTCGAAATAAACGCATCTATTCACTCGTATCCTACCAGAAATTCCCGAAATTTTCATCTGGTCAATCCAAAACTGCTAAATGCCCCAAAATCCATACAACACCATGGCCCGGATCTTTGGAACCGTTTACCAGAAAATTTTAAGTCTTCTCTCTCAATTTGTTCATTTAAATCCATGATCAAAACCATGCTATTATCTGAATACTCACAGTAAACTACGTCAAATTTTATACTCCTAATGTCGTACAAACTCCACTTTCATTTTCACTCTCATCTTTTTCACTTCCACCATCATCCTCATCTACATCCTTTTCATCTTCATCCTCATCTCCATCTCTTTAAGATTTGCAAAAATTGCGATATTAATTCTGCGCATCGAATAATTATACTGATCAATTATATTAGTTTTTCTCAGGGTTGTCTTATTTTTTCAAGCAATTTGCTTACAGGATAATCCTTCTTCTATTATTTACATGTTATACAGTGTATGTTGACAAATTGTCATCACAGTTTATAGTATTTTATTTGATATTTATGTTCATTTTTGTGACCCTTTGTCAAAATGATACTCATGAATCATGCTATTTTTGCTATACTTCAAAATTATGTTGTATGCAGAAGAAAAATAAACTAAACTAAACTGGCCCAAAATTTGACTGGCAAAACCAAATGGAGGATTACTTCAGAAATTTTACACCACCAAGTACCAAAATATACATTTTTATTGCAATTGATACTACATTTTGGACTCTAGTAACTGATGGACATGAAACGAGGGACTGAATAACAGTTACCTTGTGAGTACACCAATAACGAATCCATCTGCGCCATGCTCTTTCATCAGCTTAATATTATGTTTCATTACCTCAAACTCCAGAACGCTGTACAGGAAATCTCCTCCTCTTGGTCGTATCAAGACATAAACTGGAAGATCGGGGCATTCTTGCTTGATCACCTGTAGAAGACCTGAAAAAAAAAAGAAAATTAAATATTGGAAATCATTTTCAATCTGAAAATTTATAATTGAAAATGAATTTCTGCATGCTTAAACAAAAGTAAAAAAATTCAGTTGAGTTTGAGCTTTTGAGCCTCGTAGAATCTTCTACGAAAGACATGACAAAAAAATACAGATTCAGAAGATCTATTGCAAAAATAGAAAAAATACAAATGGAAATCTCAATTGGTGGGAAATGAAGGCAATTTAAAGAATCAATAACCTTTTCACCAAACAAATTCCGAGTTTTGTTTTCTTGTTTCTTTGTTTTTATTTTCTGCTTTGCTTTGCTTAATTGGAAAACATTCTATTGAATGATTATCCTAAACTTACCAAGACTTGGAGTTGTTCCCCCTTCAAACAAATTTCCACAAAGCTCAACCCTGGCTGCTCCTGAATATAAGAAAACAAAACACAAATTCATTGATTTGTTCTGATATTTCGTCGAAACTAAGTTGTACCTTTGATGTTGCGTGCGATGAGGGTTGTGGACGCGAAATTTTTGATCTATCTCTAAAATTGGATCTTACAGCTGAAATTATCATTTTCTGATAAATATCTTTGGATACATGTTTAGATCAGTCAGTATTTGATCTA
>BQKZ01002423.1:51284-77869 GCA_036244855.1 Temnopleurus reevesii
TAAGATCGCAGAAAAAAATATACAAATCTTTTTTCGCTAAGCATTATGCTTTTTTATTTAGGCACCGGAAGTACTATAAATTAGTGAACAAAACATTAAGTTCTGATATTACGGTAAAGAACGGGAGCGTGAAATATAATCACACAGCTCGCTGGAGACATGGGTAAAATCAACATATATATATTTCACGCTGTCGCAAAAAAAAATTCATGACGTGCTGTGACCTCAACTTGAATTTAATTTTACTCATTATATTCTCTAGTATAAATAAAAGTAAAAAACTGGATTCCTGATGAAGAAAATCGTGATTTATGACCTAGAGAAGGTTGGAGACACAAAAAATGCCCTTTGGCGCCCTTTTTCGGAGAATGGCCCATATACTGTTATTTGTCTAAGGGAGCGTTGCTCAAAATCAATTGCAAATCAACTGCAACTTTGCCAATTGTAACGCGCGTTTTCATTCGCGCACGGTATGCGCATTTAATAAAACGCGTGTGAATTGTGATTGGCCTGTTCCGATCAACTGCAACTTGCGATCAATTGCAACTTTTGAGCAACACTCCCTTAGAGTAAGACTAAGGGGGTGTTGCTCAAAATCAACTGCAGATCAACTGCAACTTTACAAATTGTAACGCGCATTTTCATTCGCGCGCGATATGCGCATTTAACAAGACGCGCATGAAACAATGATTTTTATTGGCGCGTTCCGATCAACTGCAACTTGCGATCAATTGCAACTTTTGAGCAACACCCCCTAAGACTTAAGAGGGAACACAGCAATTGCAGCAAATATGGAGTGTATGGAATGATGATGAGATCTAAAACATATCAGTCTATTTTCATGATTTTAAATAGCTGAAATATGTTGACAAAGTTATTGATTGTGAAATTTTAAAGTGTCTGATAACTGGGTTTACCGGTATATATAAATTTCAGGAATATTAAAAGATTTTCAAGTAAATAGAATGTTTGAAACAACCCTAAAGGCACATATTGGTCAATCATAGATTAGACATTGCGGATTATGCTGTGTCTTTATGCCATGCCAGATGTGGTGTGACCAGGCCTTTTGTTGGAAATTTCTGTCTCCCTTCGGGAGGGGCTGAAATGCTCTCATGCTTTTTTTGCTTTTTTTTTTTAATCACTCACTATGATTGTTGAGAAAAGAATATCACTCGATATGATTGTTGAGAAAAGAAATTCTCAAACCACAAATATTTTTTTGTCTTTCTCATCTACAGTTAGAATGGCGTCAAAGAAACGACCAGGCGCTGGCAGTGATAACACATCTCCAAGCAAGAAGAAGCCCAAACCTAATGATACAGAAGGTCCATCTGAAGAGAAGTCTGGAATGTTTTCTGGTCTAAACATCTTCGTCCTCCAAGCTGGTCTTGGAAAAGCAAGGTCAGACATCTTCAAGAAACAGCTAATCAAACACGGAGCCAAAGTGCCAACCGTTGTAGACGACCAAACGACCCACGTCGTCGTGGACGAGGAGATGACATTCTCAAGGTTTTGCCGGATCATGAAATACGAAGAATCCCAAGTGCCGGAAAAACTCACCGTCGTCAAGGCACGTTGGCTCAGCTCGTGTCTCTCGGAAGTGTCTTTGGTCGACCTTGAAGAGTTTGTGTTAACTCCACTGAGGTCTGAAAAATTTAAGCTATTCACACCGAAAGACTCTGATGACACCGCAAGTTCTTCTGACATTCCTGATAATAAAGAATCCAAGATTGAAAACTTTCAAGTCTCTGATATGCCAGGACCTTCACAGATAATTCCAGGACTAGGTTCAAACAAAATTGTATCAAGTCCATCCAAGAGGGTTGCTGGTTATGACAGTGATGACAGTAACTATGTGCCTAGCGATGATGAAGAAGTAGGAGGAGGAAGTGATGACGAGGACAATGGAGAGATGAGAGGGAAATCATCAGATGTTGAATCGTCTTCCAATGTTTCTACACCAAACACTTCACCCTCTAAACTGCCAGTAAGCATCTATTGCACAGGGGCGGATCCAGGATTTTTTTAAAAGGGGGGGGGGGGGGGCGGGCGTGACACATGTGTCGATTTTTTCAAGGAAAGAAATGAAAAAAATTTGATATTCCTAAATACAATTTCCTGGCACCTAAGACCATATTTCTAAAAAAATATATATAAAGTGAGTGATATACCGCCTAATTCCCTCTCGTTTCTCCCGTATTCTGTATTCTTTCAATTTTTTGGCCGAAAAAATAGGGGGACGTGTGTCAAGACGCACCCCCCTGGATCCGCTACTGTAGCAATCATGAAACTTTTGTGGATTACCAAATTAATCTTCGTTAAAACCTCAAATAAGAATGTGCAAAAGGTCCTGAAATGAAAATGAATGAAGGTTTTATGAAAACATACATTATTCTATTTGTTTATAAACTTGAAAGGGTGTTGATAATATTTTGTTGTTTTTTAATTAGAATTGGTAGGCATTTAAAAGAATATAGATATATATCCTAAAGAGGTGGTACATTGCCAATTGACTTGTTTGCTGATACAAAGGAAGAACCAGATAGGACTGCCAAAAAAATGTCATGTTTTTAAGAAGCTTGACATAGAGTGTGCACTTATTTGATTTTCAATTCAATGCTATATATATTAATGTTCCAATTTGATTCTAATTTGATTACTTTTTTAATTGCTTCTATCCAGAGAGGAAACTGGGTGTGCTCTAGACCTTCAACTGCTTATAAAGCAACTCACAATGAACACATCACAGAGAAATTAGAGGTAAGTGTTTCACCAATTAAAATCAACCAATGAATGCTATAAAGTGACAGATTCAGCTTCTTAATGAGGACAGCAGAAACTGAGATCAGCCTTTATCCTTTCTTTTACAATGCTGATTTGCAGATTCTTTTGCCCACAAAGAAGCTGAATCTACTCATTGAAAAGGAATCACATTGATTTCTTTATAATTGGAGTTGACTTGCTTCATGCAGTACCTTACAAAAACAAAGCACTGTTGTGATGACGAATTGAACATAAAAATGAAAGCATCTCAGATACAATACTTGAATACCAGTTATGTCGCACTGGTTTGTTTGAAAATCTACAGTTTATGTGGCAATGTGGAAGATGTAAATTCGTCCTAATCCATTCTTAAGATTTTGAATCTAATAAATATGATGTTAACTTCCTTTCAATTAATATTTGATGACACCTCATAGTGTTGCCAGTACCTCAGAATCCAGTTTTGATATGATTTCTACGTAAGTCTACAAGCTAAAGACTCAAATCCACGTAGCTCCTGTTATGTGGCTATACTAGCTTCCCTACTAGCTATTGACCTGGTTGGTTGCGGTATTGTTCCCCGGTCGCCTCCTTTCTTTCTTCTTCTCCTGGTGTAAATATTCAAATTTGAATGATACACGCAGTGAAAACAAATTTCTTCCTCTCTCTATCTCTCTGGAAGTAGCAATAGTCTTCCTCTCCAGACACAGTTCTTCCTACTATAAAGTAGATACTGTTGAGATTAGGTCTGATATGTTATTATTTTCTACCCCTAGGTTCTTATGAAAGCCTATGAGAACACCCAAGACAGATGGAGAGCTCTTGGATACAAGAAAGCCATATCTGCACTCAAGAACCATGGCAAAGATGTCACTACATGGGAGGTATGTACCCTGTCTACTACACTGGCCTTTCACAGCCATGACTTGCTTGTCGCCATTTGCGCTGAGGAGAGTGGTGAAGGAAATATCTGTCGATGAAGTTAATCTGCAAATATGTTCGCCCAAAGTTATTTATTCTTAAACTGATGGTGAACTGGGCAGCAATGGGACACCAAGCTCGACTGCGGGTGGAGCTCATAAAGGAGCTCCTCGTTAAGATACGGAACAGGCGTTCAATGAGTATAAAAGTAGAAACAGAGGTAGAAGTCGGATTTGTTGAATCCGCTCCAAAATCGTTTTGAACAATACAAAGAATATAGTAGACTATCGCAACTAGATATTCTGCTTTTGGAATGTTCTATGTATGCCAGTGCAATGTACATTCTTCTTAGCACTCTCTTTCGTAGCTGCATTGGGAACAGTTTAACCCTTAAGTGGTTTTGTTTGCATTTTTGCACAACTACACAACTCTATGGGAAGTGCTCTTTTGTGTGGAAACTCAGGGTCACCAGTCATGTGTATTAGGTTTACAAAATTTGTTATGAAACAGCTTTATAAAGCTGTGCAGAGTGGAAGGCACGACTGTATGAATGACTGATGACACTTTCTTAGGTGTGATTCAGCACCAGAGGATATACGTAAAGCTTTATTTCGGGCTTCAGGTGAATAATCATGTGTAACATATATAGAAAGAGTATCGTGAATATAACTGTTGCTCTATATCTATTCCCTTTTTTCACCCTAGGAAGCCAGTGCCATCCCAGGTATTGGAACCAAGATGGCGGATAAAATCTTGGAGATAATCGAGAGCGGGCACCTGCGGAAGATTGACCACGTCTGCAAGGGGGAGGACATGGAGGCGATAGATCTGTTCAACAATGTATGGGGAGCTGGTCCGACAGTTGCTCGGGACTGGGTGCAACAGGTATTAAATTGATTCAAATCATATTTTATACACTATGAAATTGAAGGACGAAAATAAAGAAATATTCATTCAACCCTTCAAATTGGCTGGAGCACACAAAGATACCACTTTTTTGTCTCTTTCCACGATTGTAAGGGTTTGAATGAGAATTTTTTATCCATTTGTTTTCAATTTACACAGTGATGGATGCTATTAGATAGAGAGAGAGAGAGAGAGGGAGGGAGAGAGAGAGAGAGAGAAGGAAGGGAAGAGAAAGAGGGATAGCAGGGAGAAGATAGATCACGTCTTGAAGGGAGAGGATATAGAGGCAATTGATTTGTTCAACAATATATGGGGTGCCGGACCAACAGTTGCTAGGGATTGGGTGCAACAGATAGATTACTGACAAGGAGAGCTGCAGAATAAGGACACTGAAAAAAGAAGAAATTTCACTTATGCCATCAAAAGGATTTGAATGAGAGGATGGTCAATCTTGAGGCTGGTACATTGTATATTTATGCAGTGATCTGCTCAGGGCAGAAGGAATAAAGGAATACGCAGAGTTGCCAACTAGTAGAATGTTATGCTGTTCAGTATGATTCTTTAGTGAAAATAGGATGCTTGTAGGAGATATACAATGTTGAAAAGCACATGGGAGCTAAAGATATATGTAGGTAATTTTCTGGGCAAATTAGACTTTTATGGTAATAGGATTTTTATAGATATTAGGTTGGTAGCTCTTAATATGGATGAATGCAAAAACTTTAAATTCCATACAAGCTTGTTGATCTTTGCTGCTCATGAAGTGAAAGAGAGCCCTCTCTTGCTCACCATCTCAATGATTGGTTTGTATTCATGTAGTAATGAGTGTGGAAATAATTAGATTGAATACATATTCCAATTAAGCTTGAAGTGATGATTTATTCTCCACAGTTGTACACTTTCAAATTTTAAAACTAAATACATGATTAGAATAAAGTGAAAGGCCTTCCACAATGCTTTATAGATTTCAATTTGCTATTTGCCATTATGAAATAACTTTCATTTTAAGCAGCCCAAAAGTTATCAGGCTTAATAGATTTATGGTAGGATCAATGTTGACATTGAGAAATAAATGCATTTGAGTTGGAAGAAACAACTCTTGGATGATTCCTTTGTCTACACACCTCAAAGTTTATCTCCATTTTCCAGATTTAATGGCATTTGAGAGCTATAGGTGCTCAACAGAAGAAGTAAATAAATTATGATTTTGCTGTATTCTTATGTTCTTATGAGAATCACAGTGAGTGTAAAGCTTTCAGCGCCATGAGCACCGATAAGGTGGACCTGTGTGCTATATAAGTAGCCACCATTATTATCATTTGTGAAGTTAAGAAAGAGATATTTGGAATTCGTTCCTTAACCGTTTATTTTACATTAAGTATCTCTTCTTTGCTTTTAATTGTTATCACTCTTTCTCTTACCACTCAAATATAAATTTGACTCTTTACATGCTTCTCTCGACTCCAGTCACCCATGCTGACTCGCTTCTGTTGACTCTGGTCGACAAGCTGAGCACACAATAATCCATACTACCAAAATTATGTAGCAGTGTAGCGTTACATAATGTAGCATGCTAAGAGTTAATCATAAGTTTTGATAATTTTTGTAAATCTATTTCAGGGTTTCAGGACGTTGGATGATCTGCATGAGAAAGCTAAGTTGAGCAAGCAGCAGCAGATTGGACTGAAGCACTATCATGAGTTCCTGGAAAGGATGCCAAGAGAAGAAGCGGGGGAAATTGAACGAACTGTAAGTTTGGGAAGATGAAATTCCTGGATGATGTTTCATTGATGGGGATGAATAGTTCTGTGGTTGTGCTTGTGGTAGTAATGATGATGGTTGGGATGGTTGTGGTACTGTAATAATGGTTATGGCAGTAGGGTGATTCCATAAATGAGGGGGCCAGTTTCATGACAAATCTGGTGTCCCAGTTATGTTGGTAACCAACATCTTTTTTAGCCCTTTTGGCTTGATGAAGATGTAAATACAGAGAGAACCTAAAATAAGAGCATGAAAGTATGCTTAAAATTGACAGCTGGCAACCCTAAAAATGAAGAAAATCTCCATACCCTTCTCCTGCACCCTCCCCCTCGCTCGCTTTGTGAGCTTGGGCTTACTAGTCCCTTCACTCCCTCGCTGATGTCTACCTTGGCATCCAAACACCCCTTGTGGGAAAAAGCTAGATTCACCCTTATGAAGTATGCATTGATATGATCGCATACAGTAATTAGCAGAAATCAGCTATTGAATGAAAAAGTAGTAGTTACACAATTTTATCATGTTTGTACAGCGTATTGAATTGGGAGGAAGTGTTTGATAATCTCTTTTGACCACAAAATTAGAGGAGGTTTATAATGAGGTTTTGTATAATTTGTTCCCAAAATGATATTGACTTAGGGGGTGTTGTTCAAAATCAACTGCAAATCAACTGCAACTTTGCACAACTAACGCGCATTTTCATTCGCGCACGGTATGCGCATTTAAGAAGACGCACATGAAACAATGATTTTGATTGGCGCGTTCAGATCAACTGCAACTTGCGATTAATTGCAACTTTTTAGCAACACCCCATTAGGGAATTATTTGACTTCGACAAGTTCGACTTGAGCAGAGTTGACTGTGTATGTAGTCTAAGTACTGCCAAAAAGTGGTAGGGTTGGCTATCAGTTGCACCAGGTGCCAATAGGTCAGTGCGGATAAATTGAATAAGCAATAAAAACAGGCATCATTTCATTGTTTTTTAAACTGAACAAATGTCCAACATTATGGAAACTGTGAAATATTAACTCCCAAACCGAATTTCCCAACTCATAGAGAAGAACTGAAATTATTGTTCCCTTAAAAGGGTGTAATAGTTTTAGCAACTGAATCACAAATGGCTGCTCTCAGCCAATCATATTGCTCTAGAGTGGTTTTGCTACAAAGTTGTAATTATAATCATCAATCAACTTTAAATCAGTTGCAGATTGCAATGTGTATTTTCATTCGTGCATGGTTTGCACTACTAACAAGATGCACATGAATAAATAATGATTCTGATTGGTCTGTTCCTATCGACTGCAACTTGCGATGAATTGTAACTTTTGAACAACACCCCTTCGGAGTGAAAGTTCTTCCAACTTACAAGAGGAAATCGATTCCTGAATGTTACCCAAGGCATTACATGACTATTCACATAGAGCGGCGCCTGTGGCTGAGAGAGAATGTTAAAAAGATTTTGATGATCATTTCATTTTTCATGAAAGAGGAAGAAACCCAGGAAATAATCATCAGAATAAGTGGAATGTAATGAATTCCATTATTGGAATTTATGCAAGGAACATGTACTGTAGAAATAATTTCCTTTGGGTTTCTAGAAATAATTTCCTTTGGGTTTCTGATGATCGGCATAGTTATTTTTGATTCGGCAAGGCATGGCCTTAAAGGACATCATTAACATTACCAAATCATAATGAAAAGTCAAAGCTTTATGTGATCCTCTTGATATATTGGTGGCCGAAAATGCTAGAGCTCCTGTGAGTGATGTGCCAACTGGCTTGAACATCCTTAAATTGTTGGTGAACAGGGCAGCAATAGACACCAAGCTCGATTGGGGGTGGAGCTGGGATTATTGTGTGTGATACGAATTTATTTATGTCTCCAATAACTATCTAGACAGGTTTCATGTTCAGTTGAATAGATTGAACTTTCATGAACAATATGTATAAGTTACACACATAAATATTTTTTGTTGTTATTTATTCCTGTTACATTGGTTTTTGGTAAGGGATTTGTAATTGAGCACTAAACACATTTCCTTATTAAAGCACCACCCTATAAAAGTGCTCCTCATTAAGATGCTGAACAGGCGTTCAATGAGTATTGACCTAGAAGTAGAAGTAGAATACATGTATATCTATAGCTCACAATATCTAAGAGTATGGAAGAATACAAAATCTCATCCACCAGAAATAATCATCATCTTTTCATCATCAGTGAGGAAATTATTTCCTGTGGCTTTATGATATTTTTTGTTCAATTAGGCAAGGTATGGTCTTAAAAGGCCTTATGAACAATGAAAGATCATCACAAAGCCGGTTTAAATTGTATGTGATCCTCGTGATATCTCTTGAGCTGGAAATGTCTGAGAGTATGGAAGAAATACAAAATTTCATCTACTACAATCCAAATCGTCATCATATCGTGTCATCACACAACCACTTCCCAACGTCTAGCCCATGCAAGAGCCACATCATTGACCATTTCTAGGTCCCTCTCAGTACAAGGTTGTAACATTGTATAGCCGCTCAGAAGATGAGGCATAGTGTAACTGTCTTGCCCACACTCTCACTCTGCAGAGCTATCAGTGTACCCCCACCTCGGCATGTTTGCCTTACATCCGCGATCTTAATCTGCTCAATCTACGCCAGGTGTTCCATAGCAGTCAAAACAGATGATTGCACAGAAAACACATTGATTATGGCCTGTAGAGCATGAACAAACTCCTCACCTAACATTGCGTTATGGTTTTGCCGGCGCTTGCTGCTTTATCAGGGAGAGATAAGCATGCGGCCAGCCTATAAGAGATTGCCAATTTAAATCAGTTGTATCTTGAAATATTACCGCAAGAAATATGCGATGTGCAAACTGTTGAATGTTTAAAAAATGCACTGAAAACCCATTTGTTTATAAGTGCTTTCAATTAGTATCTACACATATATATCTCATTTCTTATCTATTTGTACTTTTGTTGTTGTACCTATTGCTTCTGCTTCTCTTTAAATTTTCCTGTCCTGCACCTTGAGCACATTATTCATGTGGAATCTGACGCATTAAAAGTACCCCTATTATTATTATTATTATTATAAATATGAATTCACGAAATTCAAGTTATTTCTGTTTCAGCACAAAATTTGAAGTTACAAGTATAGCATTGATTGAAGTAAAAAAATTTCATTGCAATTATTGATTAACATTTCATAGCCGATGCCTTTAATTTCAGAAATCGGTTGAACATGTGCATCAGAAAAAGGAAGGAACTCGGGAAATAATATTAAGTGGAATGTAATGAACTCCATTGTGGGAATTCATGCAAGGAACATGAACTTTTGAATTCTGTGGCTTTTGCGATATATAATAGACATATTTTGTTTCTGTTTCATGTTAGAAGATAATGGTCTTTCAAAGAAATGTGTTAGAATGTTAAAAAAAATGATAAACTCCAACTATATTACTATAAGATGAAAAATTGTGTCTGAATGTTAATGATACAATATATTGCAGGATATTGCACACCTACAGAATTTTACAATTTAATGATAATGATAATGGCTTTTGTGATAAAACACATATTTTGTTTCTGTTTAATGGTGCAAGATATGGCCTTCATAGTAATGTGTTTGAATGCAAAAAAAAATACACTCAAACTGTATTGCTATTAAGATGAAAAATTGTGTCCGTATACTACCTAATGACACAATATATTACAGGAAACTATGTACCTATAGAATTTGATAAAGCAGACCTCCCAACCATTATGGATTATGTGGAAAGAATATGAATTTATGACAATTTTGTGAAAGTTTCAGGACAGATTAATGGGAACCGTGGTTTCTTTCCTCTTTTTCAGTTATTGGCGAGAGGTATGATAATAATAATGATAATAATTATATGTCAATTTATAAAGTGCCTTTTCCAGAGGATACACAAAGCACTGCCGGTCAGATTTCTACTCAGCTTGGTAAAAAGAACACGTCTAAATAGTCAGACAGATATATGGCTGTTAAAACATTGTTTATTAAGTTTCGATATAAACTAAGTCTTGTTTGAACAAAGGGTAATTGTTTGATAATGCAAGATATGGCCTTAATCTCATAGATTGAACAAATATGTACAGGAAGTATTTCATTTTACCATATCTGATAAGCCATTGGACCGCAAAGTACAAGATAAATCGAATGATCCTTGCTAAAACAATTTTTTCCTTTTGGTTGTAATTGTATTATATATTCACAAATATGACATTATTCAAGGATAAACAGGAAACTTTTTTTTTCACTTTTTTATTTATTTACCACTCATGGGTTGGATTGCTCAGTTCAGCTGTCGGCTGGTTTTCAAAGGAGTCCAGAACCACCATCATTTTGAGAAATTGGCTGTAGCACACTCTTGAATAGGTATTCCAGATTATGCCAATTGAGAAAAAAATTGTTTGGTATTTCAACGAATGCTACCTACTATTAAGATGTCGACCATTTTAGAATACCAGGATAAGCAGAAATATTTGCGGTGGTTTTATTTTAGCAAATTTTGCGGTCTTGGTCTTGAACAAATTTCCACTCTGTATGATGCAAATTCATATCAATACAAGCACTGACAAAATGTTTAAATAACAACACACCATTTTTATGTTACATTTCATCTATGATATTAGTGTGAAATCTTAAATAAATGAAAATGTAAAAAGATAACACTTTATGGGATTAGGCCTATTAAATGTAATGTAATGTGTTCAGTAGAAGTAGTAGTAGTAGTAGAACTAGTAGTAGTAATAATAAAAGTAGGAACATTATAAATAGCAGTAGTAGTAGTAGTAGTAGTAGTTGTCGTAACTTAGCCCGTTGCTTTTATCCGTGTTTTGACATAAAAATGTTGAATACCAATTTCCAATAGAGAGATACCCCGTTGTCAAAATGGAAGTTTGTTTTCCGTTGCAAAGGTAAGGTTTAATTGTGCTCATACAAAATATATGTTCTGCCCACATGTGATAAAAAATAGAATGAAATAAACATTACTTGAAATGTGTAGTTTTCCCCTAAAATCTTGAAATACATGTATTAACTACCCACAGAGATTTAAAAGGAGAGTCTCCCAAAAATATGTTTCTTCATTAGGATCAGAATCTATGAACAAAGCAAAAAATAGTTTGAGAATAATTTGAATATGAGAGCTTCATTATTTGTACAAATCAGCAATTTATGACATCATGGGTGCACAACCAGCGATTTATAATATTCATATAAATGATGTAAGATGTTACTTTTCCCCAAAAATATTATTTCCTCAAACTTGAACTGTTGGATATCTTCATGATAGATATGTAGATACCCTATTTGCATGTTTACATTCATACAAACTTTGTACTTTTCTGTAGAAATGATGAATTTTGCACTATATAAAAAGAAATTCTGGTTAGTAGTACACCCATGATGTCATCAAATTGGCAACATGTCATAAAATTTCTCTGATTTGCTCATTTTTTCAAATCTTCAAAAATTATTATTTTTTTTTATTACTTGTCCAATTTTCTTCATACTTTTTTTGTTCTGCTCATTAATTTTTTTCTGCTCCTTTTAAAAGATTATTATTTTGGGGTAGACTATTCTTTTAAGAAGCAGATTTTCGAATATCTCATTGTAGAAAATAGTGACAATTATAGGGAATAACATCCGGATTCTCTCTTCATTTCCTGCAAATTTCTGGCTCGTTTGGTATATTGAGTCATGTATGCTATTCCTTGAAATTTATTCAAAACTACCACTTTTGAAAACAAAACTACCACTTTTGGAAACCATTTCAGGTTTTAATAGCGTGAGAAAAAACTTCAGATTTCAAGTTTCATTTTAAACCACAACTGTTTGTCTAGAAATGAAAAAGTACATAATACTCTGGACACTAAATCAATCTTAAAAGCAGCTTTGATTTTTAAAGACTCTGGGATTCTTTTGTGATAAAAGATGAACAGCTTTCATTTTATTGTGTTTATGTCAATCAAACTTGAGAGGCATTTAGTCAAATTTATTATGAAAGTAAATCTTTCATAAACTTGCATATGAATATAGTTTTGATTAATTTTTTTTGAACATTTAATAGGAAATGATAGCATGTGAAGAAGGCTTCTGTTTTTTGTATTACCATAAAAAATATATTCTCATAAATAGCTTTCTCTTTCATTGTATGTCAATCAACTACCTTAAGCCCTATATAGTCACTTAGAAGTCCGGAAGCAACACGACTGAACATGACTGTTCAATTCACAATTATCTGCCTCCAAACAAAAAGTTGTGTTGAATCATGTTCATTCTGGATTTTAAGATTCTGCTTTTTAGCTTTCATTCGCTTTTTATCTGCCAATCTGACTTTTGGCTCTTTATATTTTGGGTTTTTTTTCAAGGTGTTATGTATTATATTTTCCTTTTGATAAGAAAATTAAAACAAATAGGGCAGTAATTTCCAGAAAATATTGCTGTCTATTGGAATATGAATATATTAATAGAACTATTTACCCTCTGAAATTGGCCTTATCTGATTTGTTTTCCCCTTTTTGTTCTTATGAGAAAATCATAAATAGTTTATGAAACAGCCATTCACAAAATAGCACTATTCAAATTCATATTCCAATTTACAGCAATCTTTTCCAAAAAGAGTATAATTCGGGGTGATTTCTGATGTCCTGGGGAGTTATAGGCTGAAGAGCTCAATTTATTGTTCATATACATGTAATGAAAACTTTTTTTTAATTCACATTTTGTTCCTTATAAAGAAAGGTAGACAAGGAATAAACAAGATTCGTCCCAAAATGCATGCAGAATCAATATGCCTATTATGCCTGAAGAAAAATATTCTCCAGAGTAAATTATTGTTTACTTTTCTAGAAAAAGAAGAAAATGTGAATTTTTTTTTGCAAAGTGAATGGAGAGCTCTCCATATTGACAGCCATTTTGTGCCTGTAGATTGCCAATTTAAAGAGCCCATGATGGATGGAAATAAAATCTTTGAAAATTCGTAAAACTTTCTCATGGATTGCCTGCTTTTGCTCAAATTTTCAGTTTGATTATCATATTTTTCTCTATCCACTGAGAGCACATAAATATGTAGGTAAAATTCCCCTTAAATGAAACATTTTTTCTGAACATTTAAAACAGAATGGCATTCTTGGATAACCAAATTTGTTTCTGTGGCTTTGTTTCAATGTATTACTTCTCTTTAACAGGTAAGAGAAACTGCCCAATCCTTATTTCCTGGAATGCTTGCGGTTGTTTGCGGATCCTAACGTCGAGGGAAGCAGACATGTGGCGATGTCGACGTCCTCATAACGCATCCTGATGGGAAATCTCACAAGGGGGCGCTCTCCAAGATCCTCGATGCATTGCGCCAGACAGGTAAGTCAACCATTTTTAACAATCTTAATATCTGATGTGGTGTTTGATGCTTTTAAATGTGGCAAACAGAAAAATGATTGATAAGAAGAGTCTACTCCAAAATGATATGTGTACAACAGGAGCAGAAAAATTGGATGACCAGAACCAAAAAAGTTTGAGAAAATCAGACAACTAATAAGTAAGTTATGAACATATAAATATTTAGAGAAATTGGCAACTGATGACATCATAGGTGCACATCTGACTATTTTATTATACTCATTTCAGTGTTATAAAATGCTCTTCCCCAAAAATATGATTTACTCAAAACTTTAACTAAATAGGATTTCCTCATGATATATATGTAGATCCCCTATTTGCATTTTAGCATTAATAGAAACTTTGATTCTTTCTGTTGAAAAGTTGAATTTTCACCATAGATATAAACAGAATGATGGTTAGTTGTGCACCCAAAATGTTCTGCTCCTGTTTAATTATTATTATTTTCAGTAGACTCTTCTTTTAAAACCATTTCTTTTGAGGCGGATCGTGCTATCGAACCAATATTGAGATCCACCTATCATTATATGGGGGAAATCAAAGCAAGTATCTATCTAAACCAATTTTCCAAGTATTGTTTTTGTTCACTCTGTTATGCTGCATGGTTGAAATTGAATTTGTTTGTTGTTTGTGTGCATAAAGAATGAAGATGTAGAATCGAGATGTTATTTCATCCCAAACGTAATGAATACAAGGATATAGGGGTGTAGCAGAAAAGGTGCTGTTGCTTTCAAGATGATATCGATTGACTGATCAAAATGATAGATTTTGCGTTCCATCTTCTGTGATCAAATCAGAATCGTCATTTCATGCCCAACTTCTTTGGAGTTCAGACTCTGATCCAATCAGAAAGAGTTGTTTCAACTTGTTGCTGACTTGCAGTTGATGAAAAATTGTGTGTTTACCGGGGGGGGGGGGGGGGGGATTGAACAGAGAATTGAATGAAAGTGCCAACACATACAACACCATTGAAGTTCATTGAAATGAAAATGCACTTACTTACTATTACACAAACATTTGTGGCTAAATATGATTCATACTAATACTTGCAAATATTTTTTGTTGGATTGTATTAGTCACTCTGCTAACCTTAGCAAATATAAATGCAATGATAGAGAATACAACTGAATACCAATAAGTCGATGCGCATGCTACCTAACCATCGACCTCATTAATTTGTAATTCATTGGCAACAAAATATATTGGTCAGGAATTTTTTTTTACTTTTTCTCATGCTTTTTTTTTGTTGATTTTGACCTCATCCTGTGTACACTTATGCAAAGTATGATTGTCCTAGAAATGAGTTTATTATGGTTTATTATGGTTTACAGCCAAAGTTCTCTTTAGTCCTATCATGTCCGAGATATTTACCTGTGACAGTCTCTCTGTCTTGGTTCTGACACCTCTATCAGACTCTTCTAAATTGATGTAAGTCCTATATTTTGCGATCATCTTCAGTTGCTGATATTGTGATTGCTGATGCATAGATGTTAGACATCTAGTTTGCTGTCCCTGTCTTGGTTCATTTTGTTGGGGGTCCCTTTTTTATCCCTATCGCATCAAGAATTCTCTTGTATTGATAATTGTGTTTTTTTTTAATGGTTTTAAATGCGTGCCCTCGCAGTCAATTATATGGTTAAGCTTGATGAAAGTCTTCTGTANCGAGGGAAGCAGACATGTGGCGATGTCGACGTCCTCATAACGCATCCTGATGGGAAATCTCACAAGGGGGCGCTCTCCAAGATCCTCGATGCATTACGGCAGACAGGTAAGTCATCCATTTAAAAAAAACCTCGATATCTGATCTGATTACTTCTCGTTACCGACAGTAAAAGAGAATTAAGAACTGTTGATGGCGCTATGTAGTTTTCACCGTAAACGAATCATGTGAGTCACGATACCCACTCCTGGTTACAAACTTTCGTGCATGTGCGTTACAACTTGCTAGGTTTTAAAAAAAGAAGTTAGGTTTATGTTACACTTTATTATAAATGTTTCCTGATATTCACTATTTTCACACCATAGTGTGATTCTTTCATGCAGAACCAAGTATGTCTGATAATGTTTTAGGAAGAAAAATTGGCAATTTTCTGAAATGATAGACATTGCTCATGCATTAGCTTCCCAAACCGGAATTCACCCTCCCAACCTTATAATATGGATATCAACGGTATCGTTAGATATCATTTGAAATTGCCCATTATCGGTGGCGAGAATTTGGGTACAGTGTCTGGTACTCAGATAAAACAAGGCAAACAGAAACATAATGGATGAAAGTAGAAATCTGTTCTTGTAAGGCAGATCACGCTATGGAACCTGTTGTGGGATAGACTTATTAATCTGTGGTGGAAAATCAAATTTTTGAAGTTTTGTTTCTATTTAGCCTTATGTCTACAACTGCGCAAAGCGCTTCCGATATTATTACCCGGTCACTGGATGGCAATTCAAGCCTAGGATCATCGCAGCCGTATAGGGTGTATAAGCGCACACTTCACCTTGAATGGCTGCCTTTTTTCTATATGGTCTACATTTTTGGCCTTTATTTTTATACTTGCTATTTATGTGTTTGAAAACTGAATTTTAATGTCATTTGTTTGCATATGAGCGAAACAAATTCTTGGTGAAAGTTGTAGTGAGGTGGTCTTTTAAGACAGGATACTGTGAAGGATGATTTGTATAAAGTGTTTATCTCGTCTTTGTTTATTTCATTCCCAAAGATGGAGAGGTTGGGGAAAAGTGTAGTTGACTGCAAGATACAATGAAAATCAATGTTGTATGCGCAAGCATCTGCTGTAAAGTTCAAAATTTGATCCAATCAGAAAGAGTTATTTCAAGTTTTAGCTGACTTGCAGTTGATTTACAATTGCAATATCATACATTGTATATAAGGTTGAATTGCAAATTTCGGCCTTAAAATGATCTATTTTTGGCCATTTCAAAAGATTTGCAATGTTTTTTTAAGAAATGATTATGATGAAAAAAATGATGTGCCTGAATGGGGACATTGCACAAAATTGCCCAAACGTGCCACAACATATAGCACCAAAGTTCATTGGAATGAGACAGAGTATGCCACTTTCTCTCTATTACACAAACTTTTGTGGGTAATTATAATTAATAATGCAAATATTTTTTGTTGAATTTAGATATTTACTCTCTTTGTTATTCACTTCACCCAGCCTGAATTTAAGGATACAGAACTACACGTGAATACCATTACCAATATGTGGTTGTCTTCCGATCAACCTCATTTGTAATTCATTAAAAACAAAAATATTGGTCAAAATTGTTTGATTTTTCCAATGCTTCCCTTGTTGTTTTGTTTCCTCATCCTGTGTAAATTGGCTCAAAGTTTGGCCTTCCCGCAATGTTTATGGTTTACAGGAGTGGTAAGATATTTCATCACATCCAACAAATTTACCCGTGACAGTTTCTGAGTCTCAGTTCTGACACCTTTATCAGACTTTCGCGAACTGATGCTAGTTTTCGAATTTGCGATTACCTTGAGTTGCCGATGTAGTGATCATTGATGCAGAGATGTTAGACATCTAGTTTGCTGCCAGTGCCTTGGTTATTTTGTTGGGGGTCCTTTTTTATCTCTATCACATCAAGAATTCTCTTGTAATTTATTGATAATTTGTTTTTCGCAATTAAATGCATGCCCTCGCAGTCAATTATATGGTTAAGCTTGATGAAAGTCTTCTGTTATGGTTTTAAGGGGCAGACCCAGGATTTGTTGGGGATAATAAAGGATTCCCTTTGAAGGGGAGGGGTTGGGAAGAGAATTTTTCACTACTGATGCCTTATGATAAGTTTACGAACCCTTCATTAAATGTCAAGTTTAAGTGGACACGTCAGATCCCTCCTGCGCTGAAATAGAGGGCTACTCCCTTTTTGTCCCCCACCTCCTGCTTTGAAACATTGTAATCGGGACTACTTGGTCGTCCGCTTTACCTCTGACAAATCAACTCTCCTGTAAATCAACCTTGCGCATGATTTCACATGTGACTGCTGGAGATCCAGGGTTAAAAGATCGGTGACGGAGATTGTCATGACAAGTCAAGGGGCTGTGAGTGTTTACATGTGACTTGGTCGAAGGCCAAGGTTATGATCCGATTGATAATGACCTTGTTCTCAGGAGCATGTGGTTAAGAATCACACACACACACTTTGAGGTAGTTTAGATTCTAGCTGGTTTATTTAATCTTCTAATATTCACAACGCTTGTTCCCTACTCTGAACGAGTCCGCCCGCCAGCCTATCCCACTCTACACATTTCCCTATTGATTAACGCAAAGAGCTCGCATCCTGAGGGTACAGATTTGTGGGGTTGAGCGGATATCTCACGGAGAGATCGCGTTCGTTAGGTGTATGTGAGGCTCAACAGAACAGTCCTGGCAAAGGACTAACTTTTAGCAAAAGGTACAAGGGGATTGGACCAAGCACTAATTTATTTGATTCTGTTAAAAAAATAATAATTTTGGTAGATTCGTCCTTTTCATTTTCAGCGACAATGTTCAGCATTTATTTTCAGTCTAAGGCTCTTGATTGGTCATTTTTAAAGCTCAAGTAAAGTTTTGGTAAAAGCAAATATTTTTGTCCTGGTTGTCTTCAAATGTAAATAAAATGAAATATGAAATATTGGGCAAAAGATTGTGGGGAAAATGAATGAGAGTGGATAAAGCTATAACCTAAAATGTGCAAAATATTTTAGTCTGGATGATTCTGAGACTTAATAAATGTCTTCTTTCTTGATAAAAGACCCCTACTGTACTCATGCACATGATTTGATGAAAATGTCAGAACTTATTCTTGTGTATACATTTTTATTATTCTTTTGGCAAATCTTGGAAATAACCTAGCATATAGATATGCCCGATAACCGATGAACAAAATATTGTTTTTACCAGGAGATAAAAAATGTGATTTAATGCTCAAATTCAAATGTTCAAACAGATAAAGTTCATAAAAAATTCTGTTATGGTCTCAAAATGTGTGTAAGATATAAATGTCATGATAAACATCCTGTGAAGTTCACATTTCTTAATTTTTACCAAAACTATATTTTATCACCTGGCTCTATTTATACCAAGAACCATCAAAATTAAGAGCACATCAATTTCATAAAATAATGTAAACAAAAACTTAGATTTATTAGATGTAACAAGACAGTTACATGAACATCTAATTCTTGTATTTATGTCCAATTTTACTTTTAGAAGAAAAACCTCTGACCAATTGGTGTTTTTGTTTTTCAATCATATCCTTGACCTAAAAAGGAGGATATCGAATTCTCTCATTTGCAAAAGTGCTTATTATCAGAAATGAGAAAACATCAAAATAATATATCCTCAATACCAAGGCTCTGTTATGATGAGGGTATCTGCCGTATAGTTTGGCATTTTATTTCTATGAATCGGGTCATTTTGGTATCGTAAAATTGATCACCTGAATTGAATTTGATTTAAGGCATGATTTAACAATGCCAAATAGTTGCAAAACGAAGTTTAACATTATGCGACCATTTTGAAAAGTATGACAGAATAAAACAAATATATATTCTCTTGTCTCAACCAGAGACAAGAAAAAAAAAATAGACAAACTTTGTGATACCGATCCATTTTCGTCAAAATCCTGTCAAACATTAAGATTTTGTATTTCATTTTTTTGCGAGAAAACAACAAAGTAAGATTAAAGGGGAACTTAACCCAGACATTGATGTGCCCTCAATGGATTGAGAAAAATACAATGAACAAAGAGGAAAAATTTGAGCAACATCCAACAATCCATTAAAAAATTATGAATTTTCAAAGTTTAGATTTCCACCCCTCATGGGCTCCTTAAATTGGTAACCTACAGGCACAAAATGGCTGCCAAGATGGAGAACTCTCCATTCAATTTCTACACAAAAGTAGAGAAGAAATCAACAAGAGTCATCAAAAAAATGCATTCAGAATCAATATGTCCATAATTATACTTGAAGAAAATTTCTACAACTTGTTTAGAAAAGGAAGAAAATGTAGAATTCTGTGTGCAAAATGAATGGAGAGTTCTTTATGTTGACAGTCATTTTGTGCATGTAGGTTGCCGATTTAAGGAGCCCATGAGAGGTGGAAATCAGAACTCTAAAAATTAGTAAGTTTTGAATGGATTGTCAGATTTTTCTCAAATTGACACAGTTTGATCATTGCATTTTCTCCATCCATTGAAATCACATAATGTCTGGGTGACGTTCCCCTTTAACTGCAAAGCTAAATGTCTGTCTGGGTCCCTTTGGTTGGTCATTGGGCAATATTCCTCACCCAGTGTTTACTTGTCCTACATTCTGGACGATTGTGTATTTAAGATTTCTCATGAAGAAGGGTTTTGAGATAAGGATTGAAGTCAAGTTCAATTTCAAGTTCAAGTTTATAAATTTGATAACACTACTATCTGATAATTCAATCAAGCATTATTAAACAAGCAAATTGTTTTATTTCGAATTAAACAGTAAAGCCCTTTTATGGGTATATACCAGACTATCGAGGAGACATAATAAAATGAGAAAGGTTAAATCTTGATCAAATTAAAGTTGAATCACAAGTTCACACTTACGATATTGATAAGGCTGTAGATGATAGCTCAAATATCATGAAAAACCATGAAAATACCATAAAACAGACATTTTTTTTTAAATTTCAATGATAACAGTTAACCCTTAATGCATTTAAATTCTTTGTATGGCCCCCAAAATTGTTTGGATGCCCAATTTTGAATATCTTAAAACAAAAAATTGTAGGTTGGGTCAGAAATTTAAGTTCTCTGCAAATGCCAAATTATCCAGAAAAAGAAATAGACTGAAGAAGAACTTGGTTAGATCTTGGTCAACTTCAAGTTAAATCACAAGTTTTCGTTTAGGATTTTCACAATGCTGTAATTGATAGCTCAAGTACCATGAAAAAATCCACAAAATCATTTTCATATTTTCTAAACATTATGATCTGTAAACTCAGATTATACATGATAAAACTAACGGAAACCGATCCCTGGAATTTTCATTTTCTCACTGAATGAAGAAAAATCAGATGAACAAAACTGGAGATTCTATAAAAATCAGACAATCCATTCAAAATCATAAATATTCAAATTCCCACAGAACCCGTCATTGTTGCCAATCGCATAGATTCCCATCAGCGGCAGGGATCGTCATCTCTCTGTGAATATGAAAATTTGTCACTTTTGAACGAGTTGTCCGATTTTGCTCAGATTTTCATTTCGTTCATATGATTTTTCTTCATTCAATGAAAGCAGGATAATTCCAGGGGTTGGTTTCCATTAATAATAATAATAATAAAAATAATGGTGGCTACTTGTATAGCGCACAGGTCCACCTTATCGGTGCTCATGGCGCTGAAAGCTTTACACTCACTATTTCCCGGCTCTAGCTGGCAGCCATTACGGCGCTCCGCATTACAAGGAGTTTCTTCCTGCCGTCCCCATTTACCTCACCTGGGTCAAGTTCAGCACGATGTGGATGAATTTCTTGCTGAAGGAAATACATCCAAGTTATACCATACCATCCAGAAAATAGAAATAGATTAAAGTAGAAGATGAATCTTGGTCAAGTTCAACTTCTTTCTTTAGATAGGTGCTTAATGAATTGACATTCTTAAAAACTTGTTCTTTAGATGTCAGATTATCCAGAAAAATAAAAACAAATATAGACCTTAAATGTGGGTCAATTTCAAGTTCATGTTTGAGATTTTAATGTAACGGTATTTGCTAGCCCATATACAATGAAAAAAAAAACATGACTACAGTTGTTTTATTTCAATTCAGTTATCCCTTATATCAGCCTTGTTCTTTTTTATATCAGACTTTCTGGGGGAAATTATATTTCTAGGATAAACCTTAATGAAGTTAGAGTTGATAATTTTGATGATTCATAAACTAGCCATTAAAAGAAACTGGAAAAGTGACCTGCTTCATTTTAACTTGAGCATACATAGATTAATTTCAATCTCTGTATGCATGTGATTGATTTGAATTTTGGATGCTATGAGATCTGCCAAGACGTCCAAAGACACTGTTGGTGTAGAAGATGAACTGTAGGTAAACCCAAAGAAAACTAGTGCATATTTACTTACACCCATCAACAAATATAACCTATTTAAAATAATCTTATGCCATCCTCTTGATAAGAGATATATGAGATATGGGAGATATTGGTTTTGATAGAGTGCCAGCCCCTTGAGATTTCACCCAATTTGATCAAATATTCCTATCATTAAGTTGATATTAAGTTGACAGTATGAATTGTCATGGTTGACAGTTGAATGTCTAGAAAATAATATTAACCCATTTACTACTGACCTTGGTAATTCTCATAGACTTCGTGTACAGTCTACCTGGTTTTATGTAGACAATAGGTTCAGTATGGCTATGGTCAGAAGCGTACATGTTGCTATGCTCTTTCTACAGAAAACAGTATTACCGCCTTGTGAAATCTCGTAGTTTAGTGGTTCAGACTCTATAGCCTTTCAATCAGATAGTTGCAGTTTGACCCCTGGGGTAGAAAACTACATTTGCACACATTACGAATATGCTTACAAATTGTTGTGTACCTCAGATATGCCAAAATAATAATCTCTATGAAGTATTTTGGTTGAATGTAGTCCAGAATATTTAATTCAAATAAAAATCTATTCTATCATAATTCATCTTGACACCAACGGTATCGCGATACTCCTAACGTATTATGGTACTACACACACACACACAAAACATTGTAAAAGCACATACAGTGCGCACTTCAATACACTGTCACACCATGTGGAATACGCACTGAGAGAGACTCTTGCGCTATTGGTCAACAAGGGGTTAACAGCTGTTTTGAATTTTGAACGCACGGTCCATTAATTCGAGGCCCGAATAAAAGAATTATTATTGGAATAACTATAAATGCGCCTATCATGACCAATCTTTGTGCTTTAATTGATTGGTGATAAGTTCTAACATTTAGTACTCTTCAACATAACACAACAATCTTGAAAAGTCAAATTTTAGGCTGCAAAAGAAGTATTCTATCTTTAATTCCTTCAGCAGTCCCGGATGAGATGAAAAGGTACCCAACAGGAATTTATTCCTTCAAAAATTGTATGTACCTAATAGCTCCAATGCTAAAGCCAAGGTAATTATGCTGCAATCGTAAGCTCTTATGGACTTTGTATGGATTCTTGTATATATATGGTAAAAAAGTGGTCATTATTTTTAAAACACCTATAGTAAGATCAGAGAATCTGACTATTCTGGAATGTGTATGAGGTGTATTTCATATAATATTCAAGGCTTTCATTATTGGTGAATAGCTGAAAGTATGGTTATTGCTGTCATGTTTGCTCACTCATTTGTTAAGATGTTGCGTTATTCATATTAAAATGTTCAGCTCATTCCACAACGGTTGGCATCTCTTCAAGATTGAAACAATGATGCATCATAGCATCATTTTTGTTAGAGGATAATGTGAGAAATTTATGTTTCTTCCATGTAAGTTTTGCAAAACAATCTGATTTGAATCCAACACTACATGAGAATTGTTGCGAGATTATCATTCTTTATTTATTATGCTTTATATATTTTGGTTGACAATCAATTTTTATATTGATATTCAATATTCAACATTCAATCTCTCAAATAAATTACATTTAAATATGAAGCTATAATGTCCAAGATTTATTCTGTGCTCCCATCCATCCCTTGATAGAGAAAATAAGTTATGAAGTTATTTTCAAACAAAATCAAACTTTTCTCTTGATAAATCTGAATAAGACTCGTATATATTGATCGACCAACTCACACAATTAAGTAACAGGGACATGCGCACAAATTCAAAAGGCCTTGCACGGAGCCTGGCTCGGGGGGGGGGGTGAGGCCCTATGTGATGATCATGAACGAGCCGTTTATTTGCTAACTAGTAATCCATATGATGTCAGATTAAGCTATTTTGGGTTCGGGGTTTGTTGTACTTGATTTAATATACAAATTATCTTTTTCCATCTCATATTACTCTTTAATGTTATATCAAAGCTCTAGTTTATTTGTCAAAATCTTGAACCATAACAAGGCAAGCATAATAACACACAATGGAGGACTCCATGTTTACTCGAGGAGATGAATATGCATTATTTCGTTTGATATCAGCTCTCTTGTTATTGAGGGTACCTGGGCAAGAGATATGCGTCAGGAACATGTAAATTGTTTATGTTCATCTTACGTGGTCTGATCGGCGGATGACGTTATTTCAATGTATTTCGTATGGAGGAGATGATGCGAGTCCTTGAGATGCTTGTTAATGCATGCAGGCTTTTACAGGTGTATGATATTCGATACTTGGCCGACTAATGTTTTGTAGTGTATATGTTAGAGGCCACTCACTCATCCCCCATTCAGACTATTACTGGTGAGCTGGGTTTACTAATACATGTAGTGCAAATTTTATGCGCACTTTGTCTACAAAGGTTGTTATGGCGAGTACCTGTTATAGCGGGTACTAATATAGTGCAAATCTTATGCGTTCTCTATACGCAAAGATAAGTTTTGATACCCTGAAAGCTTGGCCGAGATTTGCCGAAATTAGCAACTAGTAATGCATGCCAAACTTGATCGCAAGTATTGTAGTTCAATTGTTACTAACCGGTTTATGGTATACCAAGTAACTATACGTTTGTTAGCAAAAAAACGGGCATAAACTGGCCTTCTTAGAAATTTGTTTTACTTTTTTCATTCAATGGATTCTGAAAAATATGAGTCTTACGATCGAGATAGTCTCCTCAGGTCACATCAGACTATCAGATTTGCCAGTGTTTCACTGGAAATTAATATCAACTTTTACTGATGAATTCTTTACCATATAAGTCTCCTATAACTTTCTCAAAGTAATAGTCTGAATGGCTATCGACTTGCAACTGTTAGAGTGGTGTTTTGCAATAATTTCTCCACTGTGAGCAGAAGGGACAGATAAATTGGACAAAGTAAACAAGTGTAATTCACAATAGCTTCATGAGCACAAAAGAAATAGCTACCCTGTTTATGCACTGAACGGGTGTGGCACCTGATTATCATTTATTTCCTCTGCAGAATAAGAGTCTTAAGAGGGAAGGGAATTTCTTTTGTAGCCATGAAGCTATTTTGAATACTTGAATGGAATTCATTTAATTTGTCCAAATCCTTTATCATCGCATTCTGCAGCAACCTCAAATGCGGTGGCGTTTTCAGAACTACGAAGCGAGTGATGGACGCTTGAAAGAAAAGTGATACAGAAAATTCAAAGAATATTCACTCTCGGTAGCCTAGATTTCCTTTCATTCAGGAGTGGGTGTTTAGAAATCTACAAAGAATTCAACCCTTTGCAAATGAAAGGAATGCGATATGATACAATTTCTTGATTTTGAGTCATCTTAGCAGTGTGATTATTTCTTTGGTGAGCGATTTACTTCATTGTTGTGTAGAACCATGATGCATCACAAATCACAATTTTGTTTTTTCCTGTATTTTTTTAATTGCCCAGAATGATGCAGTATTTAGGTCAGCGAATTGCTTTAACCTCTGTTTTTTTTCATCAGAATGTAATATTGAAATGGAGCATCATTTGAAATAATTAATATTTTTGCATGGTCGGCAAGACTGTCCTTATCTGTTTTTCAGTATTGTTACAGCGTGACCTCAAAACAACAGTTTCATTTTTTATTGAATTTTATTTTGTTTTCATTAAAGTGAATAAAAAATATTTGTGTTTGCGTTAGCAAGGTTGGAAAGTTCAATTTATCCAAATTACAGCTACAAATGAAGTTGGTGATGGGCATTTGAACAGGGAAGTTTATATTTCTCAACCGATTTCAACTTTACTTATTATTTTGATACTTGTATTGTAACAAGTTACATTCCCTAAAGGCAGAAACCACCTGTTTTTCAGTGTTTTTAGTCTATCTTTTGATTTTTTTAAAAAATCTTGAACTCTATGCATACAGCAGTATGAAAAACAAATTCTTCAACATGAGTTTACCCCCCCCCCCCTTTCCCTTTTACCCATTCTAATAGGCGGGTTTACTTATATATTCAAGTTGATGTGCATTTCTTGCCACTGAACAGTTGTGTACTGTATGTGGTATTCCTTAAACCGTTCGATAACAATAAGACTACAATACTTGGAATCCAGTTTGCATACATTACTTATTGCTATGTTGGGCAAGCCTCGGGCAAGCTTTAGGGTTGTCAAGAACAACCTTTGTGTTATAGGTATGCATAAAATTTGCATGTATTAGTAAACCCGCCTATTTATTCTAGTGGAACTGAATTTACTTATCGGCATACATGTATGCATTTCACTGTGAGCAGTAGGGACAAACTAAACAACTTCATTCAATCCCTCATTATATTATTATGAGCACAAAAGAAATGAATCCCTTTTCATGCACTGAACAGGTGTGACACCAGTTCAAAATTTCCCAGCAGAATAAGAGGGAAGGAAATTTCCATTGTGTGCATGTACATGCAGCTAATTTGTGAATGCTTGAATGGAAGTAGTTTATTTTGTCCCCGCTGCAAAGTGTGTGTATACTTGCCTGCCAGGTAAAAACTCAAGCACACCCTTTTTCTGCATTGTATTCAAAATTAAAAAAAAAAAAGTAAAGTGAACAAAGTGGAACAGGATGAATGTGGCAAGTACTTCCACACTCTGACCTAATTTTCTGAGGTAAAATGATATATCATCCTTTTTTAAATGCGTAGAACTACTTTTCATGCTTTCAACTTATTGAAGATTTTAAATATTCTGCT
>BQKZ01002424.1:38456-69092 GCA_036244855.1 Temnopleurus reevesii
GGGGGGGGGGGGGGGGGGGGGGGGGGGCCTCAAAGATCCTCTAAAACGCGGCTATGGCATGGCTACCATTCTGCATCACGTGGGGCGAGTGCAGCACAATGTAGATAGATTTCTTGCTGAAGGAAATTAACGTCATGCAGGAGAACAAGTCATTGCATTTCAAATTACAATCGACCATCATCATCTTTGGGGGAAAAATGTACAGAGCTACCAAACCTTGGAGATGTCTGATTGATTCATTTTTGAAAAATACCCCACAAAGTTTTTTTTATTTAATTTTTGCAATAAGCTATTAGCTTGGAAGCCCCCCTAAAATCCAGCTATAGCATGGTTACTGTTTGGTCTCGCGTGGGTTGAGTGCAGCCCCATGTGTATAGATTTCTTGCCTAAGGAAATTAACGTCATGTAGGAGAATAATCCATTGTATGCACAATTAAACTCCATTGAAAATTACAATTGAACATCATCATCTCTTGGGGGAAATATTTACAGAGCTGCCAATCCTTTAAGAAGCGTGATTGATTCATTTTTGAAAAATCCCCCACAAATTTCTTTCTATTATATAGTTTTGCTATGACCTTTAAACTTTACAGAATCTTATCTTTGAAGTTTATGATGAAATTTATATACATGGTCCTTGGACATTATTTTAAAAGTTCTTTTAACATTTTATAAAGGGGCCAGGCTCGACTAGCACTTGTGCTATTTTCTGGTCCCATTTACCAGCTATAAGTGTATGTGTCTGAATGTAACGATATACTCTTTCATAAATTGTACATATGTGTTTATTTGTTTATTTGTTGGTGAATAAATTAAATTCAATTCAATTATTGCTGGGAATTACAGAGTGCTTAGAAACACTTTGTATTATGCGCTATATAAATGTTGTGTAATATTGTTATAATTGTATATTTTTTGTATATTGTATTATAATAATTATAATAATTATAATATTATAAT
Source organism: Temnopleurus reevesii (assembly GCA_036244855.1). Lineage (NCBI taxonomy): Eukaryota > Metazoa > Echinodermata > Echinoidea > Temnopleuroida > Temnopleuridae > Temnopleurus > Temnopleurus reevesii. Next base: position 39,417 of record BQKZ01002424.1, read on the forward strand.
TATTGTATATAATTGTTATATTGTTATTATTGTATATTATTGTAAAAATTATTATGATGTATTTTCCACAGGTCTGTACATTGTAAGTTTGATCTTCATGTACGGTATAGGTCGGCTCGCACTCCGGAAGTACGGACCGTTCTTCAAGAGACTAATATGGCCAAAGAAGTATGAGACAAAGGTCATGAACGGGAATGGAGTCAGCGGGGTCACTGGAGGTCAGATGTCCGATGTCAGGAAAGGTCAGGGGGCGCAAGACCAGGGTAGTACACATCCCAATGGGGTCACAGATAAACATGAGCATAAAGATTGATTACAACTCAGGTTTTATAATAATTAGCAGAGACGATTGTGCAATTGTATTTCAAGAAAAATTGAAATGACCAGTGAAATTATTTTTTCTGTACCTTGGTAAACTCATCAAGGGCAGGGGGTCCAGGGATTTTATGCCATTTAAAGCCTCAATACAGTTTTGGTAAAGATTAAGAAATGTTAATTTTACGGTGTATTTATCATAACATATACATAGTATAAGACCATAGCATGATTTTTTAGAACCAATTCTATTTTTAAATTCTAATTTGACTGTTGAATCATTTTTAGCACCCTCTCTTGGAAAAAAAAAGATTTTTCATATGCGAGATTTAACAAATAAATGATACAAAGATATCCACAAAAATTTTAATTCTGAAATTTTTATCAAATTCTGTGCATGAGAAGGTGTCAAGAAAGAAAATATTAATTCAGTCTCTGGATACCCGAGACTGGGATATTAATACAATTTTTGGTTTCCTCTTTGATTTAGCCCTTTTTGTGTTTCTTCTCTTTTCTCTTTTTATGCTTCCGCCACCTTGAGGTGGTGCCGGAGGTACAATGTTTTCTGGTTGTCCGTCCGTCTGTCCGTCTGAAAATTGTTACCGTGATAACTTCAGAACTGCTGGACGGATTTTCACCAAATTTGGCTCAAGCATGTATAAGCAAATGAGGATGATCTTATTTCATTTTTTGGTTCAAGGGGTCAAAGGTCACAGGGCAAAAAAAAACTTGTAAAAAATCACCCAAAATAGCTTTTAACCGTGATAACTTCAGGATAAGTGAACCAATTTCTGCAAAATAAAACTCAATAATGTATAAGCATAGAAGGATGAACTGATTAGATTTGGATTCAGGGGGTCAAAAGTCAAAGGTCACAAGACAAAAAAACTTGAAAAAAAAAATCACCCGAAAAAGGTCATTACTGCTATAGCTTCAGTAAAATTGAACCAATTTCTTTTAAAGTTAGCTCAAACAATTTTTTAGTAGTAAGTGAGTAAGAAGTGATGATATTTTGGGTTCACGTCATCAAAGATCACAGTACCCAAACTTTGTAAGATAAATTTAAATGATTCTGATTTCTGATAGCACTGAACAAGCATTAGTATCTTTCTGATCGCGTGATGGCGGAGGCATAAATTTTGACTGTGCGCAGTCAAGGATTCATCTTGTTCTTCTTATTCTTTATCCTCGGTTTTGTATTCCTTCTTTCTCAGTCTTTTTATTTGTCTTTGTCATCCCATACTCCTCGCTCTGCATTCACTTATATATGGGTATTTCCACGGGGTTGGGTCTATTTTTGTGACATCCAGAAACCCTAAATCTGTGCCTTTTTCAAACCAGGCAAGTATTGTAAAATAATGACATTACCCCAAAACTGTGTCCCACCCAGAAGTATTCCTCAAAGACCATAGCATAATTTTTTAGAACCAATTCTATTTTTAAATTCTAATTTGACTGTTGAATCATTTTTAGCACCCTCTCTTGGAAAAAAAAAGATTTTTCATATGCGAGATTTAACAAATAAATGATACAAAGATATCCACAAAAATTTTAATTCTGAAATTTTTATCAAATTCTGTGCATGAGAAGGTGTCAAGAAAGAAAATATTAATTCAGTCTCTGGATACCCGAGACTGGGATATTAATACAATTTTTGGTTTCCTCTTTGATTTAGCCCTTTTTGTGTTTCTTCTCTTTTCTCTTTTTATGCTTCCGCCACCTTGAGGTGGTGCCGGAGGTACAATGTTTTCTGGTTGTCCGTCCGTCTGTCCGTCTGAAAATTGTTACCGTGATAACTTCAGAACTGCTGGACGGATTTTCACCAAATTTGGCTCAAGCATGTATAAGCAAATGAGGATGATCTTATTTCATTTTTTGGTTCAAGGGGTCAAAGGTCACAGGGCAAAAAAAAACTTGTAAAAAATCACCCAAAATAGCTTTTAACCGTGATAACTTCAGGATAAGTGAACCAATTTCTGCAAAATAAAACTCAATAATGTATAAGCATAGAAGGATGAACTGATTAGATTTGGATTCAGGGGGTCAAAAGTCAAAGGTCACAAGACAAAAAAACTTGAAAAAAAAAATCACCCGAAAAAGGTCATTACTGCTATAGCTTCAGTAAAATTGAACCAATTTCTTTTAAAGTTAGCTCAAACAATTTTTTAGTAGTAAGTGAGTAAGAAGTGATGATATTTTGGGTTCACGTCATCAAAGATCACAGTACCCAAACTTTGTAAGATAAATTTAAATGATTCTGATTTCTGATAGCACTGAACAAGCATTAGNCAGGGATTTCATGCCATTTAAAGCCCCAATACAGTTTTGGTAAAGATTAAGAAATGTTAATTTTACGGTGTATTTATCATAACATATACATAGTATAAGACCATAGCATGATTTTTTAGAACCAATTCTATTTTTTAAATTCGAATTTGACTGTTGAATCATTTTTAGCACCCTCTCTTGGAAATAAAATGATTTTTCATATGCAAGATTTAACAAATAAATGATACAAAGATATCCACGAAAAATTTAATTCTGAAATTTTTATCGAATTCTGTGCATGAGAAGGTGTCAAGAAAGAAAATATTAATTCAGTCTCTGGATACCCGAGACTGGGATATTTGTGCAGATTTTAGGTTTTAGCTTTACCAAAACTGATTCATTTTTTGCACAACCTTTAGTGCAACATGTTAATGATAAATATTTCATTATCTTTAGAATTAAAGAAAAAATTAGGGGACAAAAATATTCTCTTTTGCCAAAACTTTACTTGGGTTTTAATTGTGGCCATTGGTGGCCTCCCATTTTAAACTGGTGTCCACCCTTGCTCATGAATCTTTAAATAGTCCAGGGCTGCAAGATGCATTTATTAATACAATTTTTGGTTTCCTCTTTGATTTAGCCCTTTTTGTGTTTCTTCTCTTTTCTCTTTTTATGCTTCTGCCACCTTGAGGTGGTGCCGGAGGTATAATGTTTTCTGGTTGTCCGTCCGTCTGTCCGTCTGAAAATTGTTACCGTGATAACTTCAGAACTGCTGGACGGATTTTCACCAAACTTGGCTCAAGTATGTATAAGCAAATGAGGATGATCTTATTTCATTTTTTGGTTCAGGGGGTCAAAGGTCACAGGGCAAAAAAAAAACTTGTAAAAAATCACCCTAAATAGCCTTTTACCGCGATACCTTCAAGATAAGTGAACCGATTTCTGCAAAACCTAACTCAATAATGTATAAGCATAGAAGGATGAACTGATTAGATTTGGGTTCAGGGGTCAAAAGTCAAAGGTCACAAGACAAAAAAACTTGAAAAAAAATCACCTGAAAAAGGTCATTACTGCTATACCTTCAGAGAAATTGAACCAATTTCTTTTATTTTTTTTAAATTCAGCTCAATTTTGTATTAGTGAGGAAGGAATGATGATATTTTGGGTTCACGTCATCAAAGATCACAGTACCCAAACTTTGTAAGATAGATTTAAATGATTCTGATTTCTGATAGCACTGAACAAGCAGTAATATCTTTCTGATCGCGTGATGGCGGAGGCATAAATTTTGACTGTGCGCCGTCGAGGATTCATCTTGTTCTTCTTTTCTTTATCCTCAGTTTTGTTTTCCTTCTTTCTCAGTATTTTTATTTGTCTTTGTCATCCCATACTCCTCCCGCTGCATTCACTTATATATAATAAGTTATGTAGCATTTGTAAATCAACTCCATTTTGCAAAAATTTCAAGAATTGGGGTCAAATTGGACCTAAATTAGGGTTTTAAAGAATCAGCTAACACTGTAACACTGCAATTCATTTTTGGACTGCAATATATACACACTTTGCAAAACATTGTAAAGCACCTCAAGAATCCTTTTTTTAAGCGCTATATAAATAGAGAATTATTTCTATTATTACAGTGTGATGTGAAAGCCTTATGAAATGCTATACATGTACATTCTTTTCAAGGGTAATGGAAATCCACTGTTGAAGGGGGTGTTGTCCAAAATCAACTGCAACTTTGCAAATTGATACGTGCAGTATGCACATTTAACAAGACGTGCACGAAACAATGATTTTGATTGGCACATTCCGATCAAATGCAACTTGCAATCAATTGCAACTTTTGAACAACACCCCCCATTGTTTTTTTTTCTGACAATTTTATTTCGATTAGATTATTCTTAGAAAGATAATCATGTAAGAGAAAAACCGTTACTGCTTTATAATCGTGTCAGAATTTTAGGTGTAATCAAGACTTTGACTTGAGCATCAAATTACAATGCTTCATGATAGTACTATAACTTGTCTTTTTTTTATTCTGTAGTTGTACATTTTAATAGTAACTGATTTTTTATAATGAAACTTGCCTCATACATCCACCTCAACTTCTCAATGTAATGCCAAAATAACTTTACGTTTATATTTGTGGTATAAAGACATTTTTATTGATGCAACACATCTATTTTTAAAGAATGATTATTATTATTTTATTTATAAAATTTGTCATTTTTACCTTTCATAGTGTAAAAAGCCTTATTGTTTGCTAATTAGGTGAACCCCCAAGACCAACTCTGATGGATTTAATCACATGCAGTGTACATATTGTAAACATGTTTCTTATTAGACAATCTATAGGTACTCCTAGATATATATATATTTTTACTAATTGCTTTTATTATTACATGTACTTGATTTTGGAATGAAGGAACGTCTTTTGTGCGAAGTTCTTTGAGATCGAGTAATAGACTAGTCAGCAATATTTATTAATTAGATAATTACCTCAATTCCAAGGGAATATAGTGATGATTGCTGTTGGTTTTTTTTAATGTACACACAAGGCGAGTATAGAAAGGTTGTAAAGGAATTTTTGTATAACTTATTAAGTGATTCAAGTTGATACAAGTTACAATGATAAATATGCAAAAACAAAAAAGTTAATTGAAGAAAAAAGATTAAATCTTTAAACTTACATTTACATTGTTCAAACTTGGGTTGACAATTTACCTCGCCATCGATCGATTCCATGGAATTATTGATGTATTCAGGATAGACATTGTCATATTGCTACATTCTTGCTTATTCAATGGTTTTTTTCAAAGCAAGGGAAATTGTTTGCAATCTCAAATAGGTTGTCTGTCTTTTCCTACATTCCGCAAGTATTGGAATTATCATTTTTTCCATCTCATTTTACATTGAAGCTTAGGAGCATATATTTTTGTTGCTATGATATAATTAACTCTGATAATTTGAGATTGAATTTTAATTCAAAATCAGATCAATTTTGGATCTACATTTTACGAGGAAAGGATTGAAGTTACAGATGAAGGATATTCATTGCATTCAGAGACAAAGAAAGATTCTCTGTCGTATGATTTAGATTTAATTTTTATGTCTATCAAATTGTTATGTAAGATATCTTGATGGGTGAAGGGTATGTTTTGCAGAAATGGGTGAAGATTGATGGGGAAATCATGGTGTTTTGGGAGCAAGGATCGAAGTTTGATGTGCGCGTAATAGGGAACAAATATTTTGTGCAGTGAATTTTAGTATAATTTTTCTTTGTTTCTCTTTTTATTTTCTTATTTTTCATTTCTCGGTTGTAGGTCACAAAATATATTTATCGAGCAAATGCTTTGGGAAAATTGAAACAGTTCCGATTGTTTCAAAATTTGATCACTCATTTCCATCTACCCGACTGTCCTTCGTCCTTCATGACATGAATCTTATGGAATTTCTCAATCTTATTAATGTTAAGAAACAAGTCTGACCATTAAGAATTATTACTACAAGTTTTTACCAACACATCTAATTAAAAATAAAAATATGCAATGANAGCATGGGAAAAGAGAGCAGTTAACATAAAAAATTATACATTGTAAATAAAGTTTTGGCACTTTTGGCTTCCCATACTTAAACCACAGATTTAGACCAGGGTTAACTTAAACCTCGCTATCGGATAACGGACCATTGTGTTTTGGGAGCAAGGATCAAAGTTTGATGTGTCTGTAATTGGGAGCAAATATTTTGTGCAGTGAATTTTAGTAACAATTTTCTTTGTTTCTCCTTTATTTTTGTATTTTGTATTTTTTATTTCTCGGTTGTAGTTCACAAAATATATATTTATCGAGCAAATGCTTTAGGAAAATTGAAACGTTTTCAATTGTTTCAAAATTTGATAACTCATTTCCATCTGCCCGACTTTCCTTCATGACATGAATCTCATGGAATTGCTCAATCTTATTAATGTTAAGAAACAAGTCTGACCATTAAGAATTATTACTACAAGTTTTTTTACCAGCACATCTAATTTAATGAAATATGCAATGAACTTTTTAGAGGAGACAGATTTGGTTGTTATAATGTTATTACTAAAATGTAGTGAACCCTGGAAACGTTTTCCTGTGCCAAATTACTGTGGCACTAAATAGTCATGAAAGTGTTTTTTTTTTCTTTCAAAACAACTGTCTTTAACATTTTCTACAACTTGCCCTTAGTGTCAACTCTGAAATACAAAAATAGTTTAATCTAATGTTTGTAATATATGCACTTTCTTTGTATTCCATCATTAATATTGAATGCGTTTTAAATTATTTTATGAGTTTTCATAATTGTGCTGCACAATACCCCACCACCCCCCGTTTTAGCACCATATATCCATTCCAGATTTAAACTACAAATGTATGAAATTTTACATTACATGTATATGTTTTCATATTTATTAGCAAGATGGATATTTTGCCTGTTATGTCTTGCTAGAAATGTTGATTCTTACAGCGAACAGACAACTCAGCGTCAAGTAAAAAAAAAAAAAAAAAAAATATATGAAAATATGTTTTCTTCCTTGTTTTACTACGTAAGAAAGCTAATTTCTCTTCTATATCTACCAATAGCAGACAAATAAAGAAACAAATCAAACAGTATTTTTCTGGAGGCACATTTAGGTTGTGCTCTAGTATCAAGTAAACGAGAACTGGATACTTGAGCGAGAATGGAGGAAGCGAGCCGAAATGCAACCAAGAGAAAGCGGACGAGTACGTTTGCACAATACAATCGTTTAAACGACATCTATTGTTCGATAACGAAGAGAAATTCCACAATATTTCATGGATTGTAGCCAATACAACTCAAGTAAGAATTATTACCAGTAGAACACCGACTCTCACGCTCGAAAAGAATCCATTTATTAGAATGTTCACTAAAAATCACTATGAATTGAATTCTGAAGGATGGTTCATGAAGCTTGTCGCAGCGACTATTAGTCAGCACTGGCTAATCCAATGAAATCATTGATTTTAGTGAATTAAAATAACTATATTATAATAATAATAATAATAATAATAATAATAATAATAATAATACAGTCAAACCTTGTTATAACGAGGGTATTGAGACGAGAGAAATTATCTCTTTATAACCTTGTTATATCAGGGCCAAAATACAATAAAATACAAAGAGATAAGACCCCGAAAACTACCTTGCTATAACAAGATCTCGTTTTATCAGTGCTCTTTATAACAAGATTGGACTATAGTAATAATGTTAATAATGTTAATAATAAGGCAGTTCTTACATAGCACATCATACCTTTGATAAAGGTCTCAGTGCGATATTGCCAAATGTTTCTATGGTATTTATAGAAAAATGAGTGATACATGAAAAGCCCTCCAGATGATCATTAATCATGATTTGGTTCAACATTAATTTGTGTACATCCAATGTATTTATCCGATTGTGTTTGTTTTGCATATATTTATCAGTGTATTTTCATGCAGCTCATTGATTTTCTTTGTATTGCGTGTGTATATTTTGTTATTCTTTAATATCGGGTATTATGAGTGAATTATATCCAAATGATGTGTTCAGTTTGTGTTTGTAGTGTAAAGGCAGAGATTATTAAGAAAGAATAATTATAAGTCATTTCTCATGAGAAAGTAAGGGGAATAATCATAAAATGTTTATATTCTTATTTAAAAAAAAATGATTTTTTTTTTTTTTTAAGATTTTATTATTATCCTATTAATAGTTAGGATCTTGCAAGGTTGATCTGAAATGGATTGCTTGATATAAATGCTCATCGGGGGTATGCATCTAAAGATAATCAATTTTAATAGAAATTCAGTTGTTTTCATTCAAATTTGCCCTATTTTCATTGGTAGGATAAATTTACTCTGACAGATTTGCTCATCCCAATCAAACAATTCAAAATTTTAAGTCTAATGGGGTGTTGTTCAAAAGTTGCAATTGATCGAAAGTTGCAGTTGATCGGAACGTGTCAATCAAAATCATTATTTCATGCGCGTCATGTTAAATGCGCATACCGCGCGTGAATGAAAATGCGCGTTTCAATTTGCAAAGTTGCAGTTGATTTGCAGTTGATTTTGAGCAACGCCCCCTAAGTTGATGAGACTTATTTTAAGTCCAATGGATTGGTATCTACCTATAGACTCTGAGAGTAAAAATGAAGTCTTATAGGTGTAAATTTAACCTCTAGGACGGATGAAGTTATCTCTACATCAATCTGTAATTCAATTCTCAAACTATCCCATTTTGAAAATTATTTCATCATCAAGTCAATATGTTGTTACAAAAATGTATATTGTGAAAAAGTTTCATTTCACTGCTGTCTACATTGGCGATTTACAATACAGTGGTACCTCGTTATAAAGAGGTCGGATATAGCGAGATACCTGTTATAACAAGCTGATTTTATTTGTCCTAGCTCTTTACAGTTCTTTGTTTTTTACTCTGATATAGTGAGGAACCTGATATAACAAGGTTATTTTCATGGTTCCAAGGACTTCGTTATAAAGAGGTTTTGCTGTAGTACCTCTTATTGCGCAAAATAAAGCAAACAGTTTCACATCATGTGCCACGAAAATGCATGTGTTTGCTGGGACATTAATTGTTAAGTCACATATGACCCTGGAAGCAACCCGATTCACCTCAACTCGTTGTTCTGAGGCAGTTAACTGTGAATTAACCAAGAGTGGGGGTGAATCTTGTTGCTTCCGGGGTCCTATGTGACCGGGGCTTTACCGTTATGTGGATCAATACTGTAAGTACAAATATTTCAATTGAGACTCAATTCTAACACTCTCAGAGAATGTCGGTAGGACCCAATCAATTTAATTAAGATTTAAAAGAAGAGTCAACCCCCGAAATAAAACAAGCAAAAAAAAATCAAATAAACTGAAAAAAATGAGAAAAATTGGACCACTACAAGTTATGAATGTTAAAATATTTAGATAAATTGGCAACTGAAGATGTTATAGGTACACAATTATCATAATCATATCAAATGTTACTTTTCTCAAAAAAATATGATATCTTCATGATAGATACATGTATGTTATATAGATCCGCTGAGTGTATATTTCTGTAGAAATGATAAATTTGGAACTGTTAAATTAATACATGTATAAACAAATGATGGTTAGTACACCTATGACGCCATCAAATTGGCAACATGTCCAAAAGTTTCTACTGGTTTGGCCGGCTTTTTCTAATGAGTACAAATTCATTACTTTTTGATTACTTGTCTGATTTTATTAATACCTTTGTAATTTATTCTTCTGACCAATTTTTTCTCCTGATATGAAAAAAATTCATTTTTGGGTACACACCACGTTTCAAACATTGTAATTTAGAGTGAAGTTAATGATATGACTGAATCATACATGATGGCATTTTCTCACAGTGCAGGGTGATTTTTAAGTTTAATGTGACTTTCATTTATGGAAAGTTAAAAGTATTGGGAGCATATTGCACTTCATATTCTGAGGATCACAACACAGCTACAAATGAACTTTTTTATATTTTCATTTCCTGTGATTTTTCGAAAGGTATAATTACAATGTACTTGGCAGTACAGTGGATCTGGATGTGATTTTTACTTTTCATTTTAAAAATTATATTCATAACTGCCTGACTTGTATGAATAAATGAATGAAAAACGTATATTACATGATTCTTTGTTTTACAATATTCTTTTCAAAGTGCGTTAAAGCCCAAATATAGTTATGGTAAAGATTAAGAAAAGTGAATTTTACGGGGTGTTTATCAGGACATATACAGTTTACACCCATTTTGATGACTACCGGTAATTGATTTGTAACAAAAAATAACTAAATGATTATAGCAACGAAATTCCACCCAAGAAATATTAAATTCATTCCTTCAAAACATATCTTCTAGATCAAATCATAAATGAAATTGAAAAAAATATCTGTAAACTTGAGGTTTGCTTGATCATTTTCAGAATATATGGCTAAAGGCTTTAATTCTATCTATCCCTCTCTCGCTCCCTCTCCCCTTCTCGCTCTCTCTCTCCCTCTCTCTCTCTCTCTCCCTCTCTCCCTCAACCTCTCTTCCATCCCCTCTCACTCTCTCTCTCTCTCTGACAAACGCTATCCTTCACTCTATGTCTTCACGATCCAAAAGCTTGCCCGACATAGTAACAAGCAATATATGCACACTGAATTCCAAGTGTTGTAGCTCGATTGTAGCCAACCGGTCTAAGGAACACCACGTAACGACTGTTGTCGACAAGAAACTGGCTTGAATTAGAATATTTTAGCAAACCAGCCTGTGTCTTTCCTTCGTATATGTCTGCATCATATTCAATTTAGAAACATTTTCTAAATTTATATTAATAAGGTCACACTTTAAAGGTGTGGTCACACCGGCCAAGCGGAGCTGTAGCGGTCTTTTAGCGGTAGGGATTTAACCTGCAAGGACACACCGAAAGCCTAGGGTCTGTCCTTGCAGACTAAATCCCTACCTCTAAACGACCTCCACAGCTCCGCTCGGCCGGTGTGACCACACCTCGAGACAAATACTTCAAAGGAATTGTTATAATACCCTGAACTTTAGAACATTTTATTTTTAAACAAAAATATGTACATCCAAAAATATGTACATCCAACAGATAAATCAATATCTTAAATATAAACAGATTTAAAAACACAAGGAACAAATTGCCATAGCCTGGCTAGGAAACTCATGAAATATAATTTAAATATATTGCATTTAAAGGCTGGGTATGGGCCAGAAAAATCTAGCTTTGATTAAAAGCAGAACGATCAGTAAGCAGATGAAAATGAATGAAAGCAAACAATATCAGACGAAAACAAGTTTGACAAATAAGAAAGTTATGAATATTTCAATGAAATCACTCGACAGTGTTTTTTCACGCAAATTGGCCATTTTTTGTAACATGATATAACCTATGTCATGCACTTCTCTGCAAATAGTCTATTATACTTCATATTCTTCAAAAGTTCTCTATTCTTATTGATAAATAAATAGGTGCAGGTTATAAGTTACAATAGGATGACAGTTGAGAAGTCCACGACATACGCCATACCACATACCACGTGATCAAAATTTGCCAATTGGCATAAAAACTCACTGTTCAATTACATGATTGAATATTCATAACTCTCTTATTTATGGTCCAATTAACTTCAAAGTTATTTAACTGCTCGTCTGATTTTTGTGCTTCTAATCAAAGCAAGATTTTCCTGACCCACACCCAGCCTTTAATGACTGTACGCAGTTGCAACTTATGCCTCATTCATTCTTATACAGTCAAACCTTGTTCAAATAAAGACCACTGATATAACAAGCTGTCATTATAACAAGATAATTTTCCTGGTCCTATCTCCTTGTATTTTATTGTATTTTATCCCTGATATAACAAGGTTTCGATATAAAGAGGTAATTTGTCTGGGGCCATCGACCTCGTTTCAACGAGGTTAGACTGTACGGTGAACAGTCAAGTACACACCATACATTGTTTCCAACCCCATCAGAATATAAAAAATTGACATATATCAGACGAGTATTCTTCACGTTTTGACTGGCTGAACACTGCATATTGTATGCTATTGTGAATATGGTACTGACCATATGTTTTTTTATCCATATTTGAATATCAAGAACATGTTTTTTTCCAGAATATCCCCAACAGCATCAGCACTGAACAAAACAATTTGGGGGTATTTTCACATGTACTAGAACTCATTACATCTTTGACATCACAACCTTTAAAAAAGGTGCAATGTGCAATGGATTATCCAGGTTGAAACTCCAAATTGAATCCAACGTTATCACAAAACATCAACCTTTCATATATTGTATAAGCTAAAATTTCCGTGGTGGTTTCATTTTCGCTAATTTCGCTGCTTTGACCTCGCAAAAATTGCCACTCTGTATCATGCAAGTTCACATGTGTACAAACACTGTCAAAAACGTGAAATTAACAACACGCCAATTTGTCAAACTGGTCTGAAATCGCGAAAATATCCGTACGCTAAAATATTGGCTTATACACTGAGTAACACTGGTGACCCTCGACCTTTAACTTCAAGGCACCAACATCCAAATAGACAGTCATCACAATCACATTTGAATTCATGAATTTACTATGATATCAGTCTAACAGCAGGGTTGTCAGATGGAATTTGATCAGAGGGCCTGAAAATCACTGACGATGCAACATTTCGCACACCAAAATGTTATGAATGTGGCCTGAATATTTGCCTGAAAACTGTAACAAGTGGCAAGTATCCACGACCAAGATGAAAACCAGTTTTTACCTTGTATATAATTGATCTTGTTATCCTGATTATTTGTTTTAATAAATAAATAAATAAATAAATATCAAAGGACTTCTGGAATATTTGACCTCCAACTACAGAAGCTGAATCATACAATTGTTACTCAAATACATTGGAGTTGCTCCGACACAAACGGCTTCAATATTTCTAGTCCACAATTCAGGCAATGGTTACGCCAACATGTTAGTCCTAATTATCAAATTATTGATATTTCAGTAATGAAAGATAATAAGTAGAATTAAAACCTAGAAATACAGTCCAGCCTCTTTATAAAGTGCACTGATATAACAAGATCGCATTATAACAAGGAAGTTTTCCGGGTACCATCTCTTTGTATTTTATTGTATTTTGGCCTTGTTATAACAAGGTTTCGATATAAAGAGATAATAAAGAGATAATTTCTCTGGTCACAAGGACATCATTATAACGAGTTTTGACAGTATTTATGAATCATATTTTGATTTACATAAGGAAAGGTTGGGAATTAAATGTTATTCAGAGACATTTCTTTCAGCCATCCAAAGTTTTTCCCTTCAGAATGAGTTGCAATATTCATCACCACTGGCAAGAGTACATGGCCTATCTCTTTCCATTTATTTTCTTGTTAAAACAAACCAATCTTCATTCTGTATCTTATCCAAGTTACATTTTGAGAATAAATTACAGAAATCTATGAATTATCAGTATTCTACAAAAGAAATTATGAGACCCTTCATGAACTGCTGGCATTTGCATAAGAGCATGCCTTTGTGTATCAAGGGCACCCCCTCCAAAAAAACCCAGAAATTCCAAATTCATAACACATATTTTTGTTCAGACAAGTTCAACGCAGTAGTATTGTACAGTCTTAAATTGTTCGCACTCTACAGAGAACTTTCATTTGGTAAAACTTTTAAATCACAAGAGGATCATAAAAGGAAAATAATTTTTTATCCCTATTTACATGTAGACTTTGCTATTTTTAGAAGCTTGAAAGATTTTAATTGTCACCGCTCGTGAAGAAGGTCGGGCAGATCGCGCAATAAAGAACCTCCCCTTCTTATCTTCCGCAAAACATCAAATACAAAATCCCAAAAGCATTAATACATGGTTCAATCTAAGAAAACTTCTGGCAATTGCAGAAATAAAAACAGAAACTGACTTCAATTCACAAGCTAAAAAGATCTTATAGCTTGACATTGAAAACAACAACAAAGACCAACAACAAACAACTCATGGACAAAAGTCTGTAAAGCTGTGAAACCACAAATTTCTTTGAATCAGAAGATTAAAATCATATTTTATGTCAAACGGTCAGATCTTATACTACTTTTCTTCCACACAAATTTGCAAGAATATGAGAAATCATTAAAATTGCTCATTGATTTCTGAAATGAATTCCTGGCCTCCACTTGGCAAGAGAACTGACTTTTTCATACATAAGTCTATCTTGAATTGACTCAGTAGAAATTTGTTAAAATCTGAGAAATCATTTCCCTTTGTTCTTCGTTGGTTTCAGAGATAACCATTGCTTCGGTAGCATTCATGACCTCCACAGAAGCACTATCCAATGACGAATCTCCTATCTCCGAACTCCTCTCGCTCTGCAACTCAGGGTCAATACGCTCAACAGTATACCTATTGTTCTTCCCGGCTTCAATCGGCATACCATGCTGCCTGTGCATGTGGCTGCGTTTGGCAGAGTGATTGGCGAAACCCTCCCCACACTCTGTGCACTTGAAGGGCCTGGTGTGAACCCGACTGTGAGCTCGAAGGTACTGTTCAGTGGGGAAGTCTTTGGAGCAAGACTCGCACTTATAGGGTCTCTCTGAAGAATGGATTAGGCGATGGACCTTCAAGGTGGAGGGATCTGCGTAGGCTTTTCCGCAAACCTCACACTTGTGATCCAGCTGGCCTGTGTGGTTGCGTCTTATGTGATACACCATGTGCGTGACGTTCATGAATGTCCTCCCACAGTAGGAACAGCAGTGCGGCTCTGCCCCATTATGTCTCATTATGTGTATAGACAAGGCCTGCTTTGACTTGTAAGTTCTGTTGCACAAGTCGCATCTGTACCTACCAGTGGGGGTGCATGTGTTTGGAACGTGCATGTGCAAATGCGCTTTCAGCTTTGTCTGGTCGGCGAACATGGAAGAACACCCAGGCTTAGGACAAGGGATGTTCAGAGTCGCATGGGTCTTCAGATGAATCTTCAAAGAGACTTTAGAAGCAAGCACTGTACCACATTGGTCACACATGAAGCCATCAGCAGCCCACGGCACTTCCTCGTTGGGGTGTTGGAAGCGGATGTGCTTCCGCAGATTGTGCGCAAATGTAAATGTACGGTCACAGAACTTGCATTGAATATCCTTAACTTTAGCTGGGCGACGGTTTCGGGCTTTCCCAGAGAAATGTTTTAGATCCGTCCCTGGCATGAATGGATTGGACGATGAATACTTAGTGGGTTGGTCCTTAGGAGAGGGTTTGTGACTGCTTTCACAGGCTTGACTCTTGACATGATGCATCAAAGATTGCTTGGACATAAATGTATTCCCACAAACAAGGCACTGAAACAGCCCCAGGTGTCCAAGCATGTGGTAGTTCAGCTTCCCCAAAGACGGGAACTTCCTTGGGCAGTAGAGACAAGGACAAATCCCAATCTTGTGGTCAAACTCCATGTGATCCTGGTATTCTGTCATAGTCATCAGTTCCTTGCCACACTCCTTGCACGTGTATTTTTCATGTGTCTTATAATGGCTATTCAGGTGATGCCTTAGAAAGAACTGCTCATTGCACTCAAAGCATGTCAGAATGAAGAAGTTCTTGTTCGAAATATCCTTGAGTTGTTCTAGTGTCCGCTTTGTCAGGTCTGTAGCACCCTCTTCATTATCACCATTAGCCACACCTAACGCAGAAGACCTATTCCCTGTTTCGGCACCCATCCCAGCACCACCGTCCTCATCCCCTGTGATGCCCCTGTACCTCTTCAGTAGGTCCCCAAGCTCTGCGTTCCTTCCGTCCTTCCACATCTGAATGGCCTCTGTGCAGACATCGCATTTGATACCCTCCATGCCGCAGTGCTTCTTCAGATGCTCTTCAGCGTTCTCCTGGCTCGTGAAGAAAGTCGGGCAGATCGCACATTGAAGAATTTCTCCTACTGTTACATCATCCGATTCCTTCTTCCAGCTCCACTCCGCGGCGATCTGGGTGGTGAACTCTCCATGTTCCTTGGCCATGTGAAGATTACGCTGAAAAATGCTTTTGAAGTATCGTGGACACCTAGTGCATTTGTCGCGGGGCGTGTGGCGACGCGGACCATTATTTGTCTTATTTTTCTTCTTTGCTTCGTGACCCTGATTCATTTCTGAAGACGCCAAGGCTCCTGGAAGATCAGCAAAACTGTCATCAGAGTCATCGCCATCATCAGCAAATGGTGCCGGGCTATCATCATCAGAGTCAGGCAAACGAACTGAAGATTGGTTTATACTCTCATTCACTTTTCCATGGGTATCTTTATGCCCAAGCGCAGTGGGTCGGTTAACTGAGACTTGTTCTGTTTTCTGATACTTCTTTTGCAATTCCTTAACCTTGGCTTTGGTTCTCAAATTTTCCTTTGAAAAGTCCCGATGAATAACAACCTGCAGAAAAAATGAAATGGGAAAATAGTAAATAACACAGTTTAATAACACAGAACATAGACTAAACAAATCCTCATATTTCATGGGAGTACAATGGCAACTCGGTATAAAGAGATCTGATATAACAAAATATCTGCTATAACGAGGTAAAAATGTGGTCCTAGCTCTTAATAACTAATTGTTTTTTAACACTGCTATAAAGAGATTATTGCTATAACAAGGTATTGTTGATGGTCCCTAGCACCTCGTTATACTGAGTTTCCACTGTATAGTATAAAAATCTGTGCATGTTCTGTACAAAATGAAAATTTGAATGCAGTGTAACCTCACTATAACGAGATTCTTGAGACCCGAGAAATTACCTATAAATATTGAAACCCTACTATATCACGGCTAAATTACAATAGAATAAAAAGAAATGAGACCATAAAAATGTCTATTTTGCGCTAATAAGGGATTGTTATACCAGTGCTCTTTATCACGAAGTTCAACTGTATGGTTAAGCTTTACCCACTGACCTCGCATAAAACAAACAATTGCCAAAAGGCAATGCATGGCTTCTTTTTATATCAAATAGTTTTTAGCACTCAGTAAAAATTTCATGACGTTGAAAATATTTCTTCAGTCCCAACAGATTTGATTTCAATAGACAAGGATGACTGTATCTGAGCAGGGAGATGTCCCCATGTAGCGAGCCGACAAAGAGCCAGGTGCTTGTAGGCACTTGATATCCAGGTGTTAAAGACAAAAGAGCTTATGCGTTGCTTGGACGAGGAAATTAGATGCGTAAAGGAATCATACATGTACAATGCATCAGTTCGCTGCGCCATTATTGTACATTTCATCTCGCTTGTCAAATGCACCATAAATTGAACCAGCGAATGGATCCTTATGAAAATTTATGATTATTAACGTGCAAAATTACGAGAAAGACGCAAGGCCACGCTTTAGTGAATAACACTATGTCGTAGAATGGAACTCACTGTTTCAATTTTACGAGAGTAAAATATGCGCAATTTGTCGGAACAGCCTTAAATATTGTATTTTTGTTAGGATGTAATTTTCCTTTTTCTGTCAAAAGCATTAAATCTTAAGTTGAATGAAGTTCTAGATTGGTAAAAACTGTTTATCTGTAGTTTTTCAATAGTTCTACCCCTTTAATTTTCTATTTAAGGGCGAAAATAACCCTCTAATTTGGGAAAATTAAAATGATCTACAGCCACCCAACTGACAACAGGCAAGTTGCTGGTGTTAGGCGGCACGGCACATGAAACTTTGAAGTTTTAGTGAACAATAATGGAATGCAATGAATCCCATTGATGTGCTATACAGATTGCTTGTACATTTACATAACATTACAAAAGATTTCACTCCTTTCCTGTCACCTCCCTGATCTGAGTTATCGTAGCAGGTTTACCAATTTTCTTGGTCTGCTGCCTCATAGTCACTATTATTAAACTGCAAATTTAGCCCATTTGTATTTTATAGTTTTTTTTGCCAGTGTTTTGAACCTATTCAGATGAGCAAATATCTGGGATGTGCATCACCGTAGAAATAAAAGGATAAATAGGCAAAAAATTAATAAACCAGATGAGAGAAATGGTGAAAAAGGGCACTTTAAAGGTACATTTTTATAAACAATGAATTTGTAAATACAGTCCAACCTTGTTAAAAAGAGCACTGATATAACAAGAACTTGTTAAAACAAGGTAGTTTTCCTGGTCCCATCTCTTTGTATTTTATAGTATTTTGGCCCTGATATAACAAGGTTTCTATAGAAAGAGATAACTTTTCTGGTCCTATGGACCTAATGATCATTATTATTATTATTATTATTATTATTTATTTGGCAAATTCAAAGCAAAACAATTACAGTATAGGTAAAGGATACAAAGATAAAAGAACTAGGTAAATAAACAAAAAGAACTAGGAAAATGAATCATGAGGTTTGACTGTATATAAATATATTTATCATGTACATATAACAATACTCCATGATTGGCAGCTCTGCATATTATAAGCGCTACAAAAAAGGATTGATTAGTTTAAAATCAATAATCATATTGCCGACTTATATAGCGCCTAGCTCCACCTTATCGGTGCTCATGGTGCTTAAAGTTTAACACTCACTATAGTATTACCCGGCTTTAACCATAGCACTCTGCATTACAAGGAATTTCTTCCTGCCATCCCCATTCACCTCACATGGGTCGAGTGCAGCACAATGTGGATACATTTCTTGCTGAAGGGTGGGATTCTAGTAAATGCTTTCATAGGAATTGTGTTTATATCTCACCTGTGAAACAATCTCCCCGTTCTTCTTCACCTGCGTGGGTTCAACATAGCCATGTTTCCCTGCTGCGTGAAGCTTGAGTGATTCTGAATGGGTGAATGCCATCCCACAGATGCCACAGACGTAAGGTAGATCCTTGGCAGAGATAATGCGCATCATGGTGTTCGCTCGGTAGATGGACAGAACCATCTTGCCTTCTTTGCTCCTGAATGACCTACATAAACAATAATAATAGTTATGTGTATCATTAAGCACTATTTTAATGTTGTACAACATTTATATAGTGTTTAATACAAAGTGTTTCTATGCGATTTGTGCATTATCATCCGGCTATATCATGGCTACCACTTGGCGCTTACTGCATTCAAGAGACTTCTTCCTACAAGTACCCATTCACCTCACCTGAGTTTAGTGCAGCACAATGTGGATGAATTTCTTGCTGATGGAAATTAAACGCCATGGGTAGGGTTCGAGCCTATGACCCTCAGGTCCAAAGGCGAGAGTCTTAACCACTACACCACAAAACCTCCAGTATCCCATGATACACAAGTTATAAACGATTTAATTCTCATCAACGACACAAGGATATCCGACACTGATATCTCCCTAGGGGGCTGGGAAAAGGACTTCCAACATGGGTGAAAACCTAGATCCACAAATGCAACAGGCATATTTAACAAATAATAAGTACCCAATTCAAAAGAATAATGACAATTAATACAATGAAGATTAAGACAAAGGGGACAGCTCTAAGAATACCACCCCTGGTTTTGATCTTATTTTTTCCTCCTTTCTCTTCTTTGACGCCATTTTAACACTTCTTGCGCTAAAGAATATTAGGTGCTCAAATACTTGAAGTCGATCTATGCCCGAGATGATGTGCATGATTTTGTTGACAATGATGATGGTGATATGGATGTTGATGTTGATGTTGATGATGATGGTGAGACGGTGATGATGATGATGATGATCATGATGATGATGATGATGATGATGATGACGATGGTGTAACGGTGAAGATGATGATGATAATGGCCTCTTGAAGAGCACCTCTCTCTGCCTTTATAAGCCCCGGTCACATAGGGCCCCAGAAGCAAGACGATTCAACATGACTCTTTTTTTCTGAGGCATTTAATTGTAAATTAACAGAGAGTCGTGTTTAGTTGTGTTGCTTCAGGGCCTGTATGTGACTAGGGCCTTAGCTGGGTGCTAATGGCGCCCAATTACTCATAATAATGTTAATGCTTACCTTCCTCTTGCAGCTCTCTTTGCCTTCAGTCCGGCTAACTTGGTACTCAGATTAGCGGGTATCATCTTAGTGGTTGTAGTGGTAATATTCTCAGGACTGTCCTTACACGCACTGGTCATATTCTGCTCGTGGCCCTCCTCAAATACGCTGGTCGAGCCCTGCCCTGAACTGTTGTCATCCCCCACCTCGTCTAGCCTGGATTTGAGTGAGTGGCTCGTTGTATTGCTGGGTTTGGTTGGTTTGGACATCCTCTTCTTTGTTGTCTTCTGCGCCGTACTGACCCTTTGTGTAGACTTCCCCCTCATCACTTGAAGCAGGTCCTTATCATGTTGTGAATTGGCAGAATTTCCAGACTCACTGGATATTAGAGAGTTCAGAATGTCTTGAAATGTCATTGACACCATCCTTTCCTGCCCAACTCGGACCGAAGCCAACGAAGAGTCCTGGAGGGAAAAATTTTAAATAAATACGTCATTGAGATGGACGGAAACTGCCACTGGATGATCTTCTTGATGAGCACTGTCATTTCTCAATTGCATTTGTGAGCCATTTGGCACATTTTCAGGTAGAGTGAAAAATTTCTCAAGTTTGCAAGAGCTTTTAGAGAGTTCAAGGTGTCTTGAAATGTTGTTGACACTATCCTCTGCTGTTCGACTCGGACCGACGCCAACGAAGAGTCCTGGAAGGAAAGTCTTAAAAGAAATATGTAATTGAAGTAGACAGAAACTGCCACTGGATAGTCTTCTTCATGAACACTGCCATTTTTCTATTGAATATTTGGGGGACATGTGGCATATTTTTAGGTAGAGTGAAAGAGTTTTAAGGTTCGAAAGACATCTTAGGAAGATAAGGATGTCTTTTAATGATTTGACACTATCCTTTGCTGCTAAACTCGGACCGATGCCAACGAAGAGTCCTGGAAAGAAAGTTATAAATTAATTTTGTAATTGGAGTGGATGAAAACTGCTACTGAGTAGTCTTTTTGATGAACACTGCCATTTTTCTATTGCATATTTGTAGGACATTTGGGACATTTTTAGGTGGAGTTATATAATTTTCAAGTTCGCAAGAGATTCTAGAGTTAAGAAAGTGGGTATCCCTGCTCAATCAATTTGTTTATGATGAAAACTGCAGAACGTCATCTGCAGGTCATTTATTCTATTGTCAGTTGCAAAAATTTCATGGTGTTATACTTACCATAGTCACATTATCGAGCGTTAATTTGTCATGAGGTTGTGCAATGTCTTCTGCAATCTGGACTATGTCCCCATCCTTCTCACCCTCCTGTTTCTCTGAGCATTCCATCTCTAAACCGTTTCCTCCCTCATCATCACCTTCGTCAGCATCCTCTTCCTCCACCTCTTCATCCTCCTCATCCTCGTCTATTAGATCTTCCAGCTCTTTCAATCCCTTTGCCGCTTCCTTCTGTCGATCTTCCTCCGTCTGGCCCTCCTCTTCCTCCTCCCTATCGGACCAGCTATGCCATCCACTCCAGCTTTCCTGCCCACCATTGCCAACCTCATCATCATCATCCTCCTCTTCATATTCTGAGACGATCTCCTTCATGAACACAAAATAGAAATAAAATTGTTGTCATTATCTTTCTAATATTTTGCATGGCATAGTGGTTCTGACTCTCACCTTTCAACCCGAGGGTCGTAGGTTTGATTCCCACCCATGACATTACTTTCCTTCAGTATAAAGAAATGTATCTACATTGTGCTGCACTCAACCCAGGTGTGGTGAATGGGTACAAGTAGGAAGAAATTTCTTGAATGCAGTGAAAACCAAATGATAGCCGGGTAATAATGCGACATAGCGCAAATAGAAACACTCTGAATTAAGCGCTATACAAATGTTGTTGTTATAGTAATAACATTTATACATGTAGGGCGATTTATGACGGTGTTCCAAAGCCCCCTAATAGGCTGTCTAACATACTTCCGGTAGAAAATATAAAAACAACAGAGTATTAAGTACAAAATAATTAGAGCCCAAGATGCAAGAGGCTACTTAATACAGAGGCCAACACCACAAAAAAAAATAGGCAATTTATTAATGAAAACATGAAAATCCTTGGAAATTTTCACATCATATATTGAGCGACACATATAAAACATAGCTTTCAAACACAAATTTTTCATGACAAATATAGGTAATTAATTGGTGCTAAACACTGAATTTCAAATGTAGTATCCTACAGCTGTACCTTTAAATCAATACTTAAATATAAAGTCTTAATTTAGGCGGTACTTCACTAAATCATTCTTAAAGTTACAAACAACTTTAATAAATAGTGGAGTTCGTTAACGAGTGTAATCACGCATAAGATTCTAGGCCAGCCATTCTCAATTACTTTTGTTATTTAAAGCTCCACATTTCTTTTTGACACTCTCAACTGCTCCACTGATAAGTTAGGAACTGAATGCCTTGTGAAATCCCGCCACATACGTCATACGTGGCATGGGTACACAACCACATGCACATTATTTTTCTTTGTGTTTTGAGTTGCTATATTTAAGCAAACGTAAAAAGAGTTAATATATTACAAGCGAGTGAGCGAAGCAAACAAGGTCGAATTTTACCAATATTATACACCAATTGATAGGCTTTTTTTTAAATATAATATATGCAAGTTGTATGGATGCCTCATTAAATCCTAGTACGGACGTACAATGGGCACACATCCCAATACACATCGAAAATTTAAAAGTACTACAAGCGAGTGAGCGAAGCGAACAAGCCGAATTTTCTACATTTGACGCAAAATTGGCGGGTTTAATATAATTTTATGCGTTTTTCATACATAATAGTTGTTATTGATTCAAATTCTTGCTCACGGTTTACAGGACATCATGTATGCAAACTGGATTCCCAGTGTTTAACTTTTTATACGGATTTAAGAAATACTGGGTTACTACGTTCGCTGAAAATAAACGTGCATAAATTGGAATATTTTTTAGTAAACCATGACTATTAATTGACCTATGAAGTCCCCTCCCCCTAAAAACATTTTAATGTATGCAATTCCCATGCTGAATACTAAAAAATCATTGATAATTATGATTTTACTTCATCATATTCCTCTGTGTATCTCTATCATTTACTTCTTCAAGTTTCTGCCCTGCAAATCAAAAGTTGAAGTTGAAAATAAACAGTGCGCGGGTTGAAGCTCCCGATGTTCAGAAAACTGTTGCATTTCAAAACCTATAACTCAGCATTTTATTCCATTCAATCTGATGAATCGTACAGGATTATTGTTATACTTTTGATTTTTCCTGTAATTCTTTCGTTCGTATATTTCGGTGTGTTTTTTGCGATAAACAAATTGAATAAAAAAGAGGATAATAAAGACAATTGGGTTGCCAAATAATAGGTTCGTACAGAAAATTGCACTGAGCAATATTCAGTAGCACATAGGCCAGGGGGATGCAGGAGCTTTTTGACTGAGGCAAGCAATGGTGTTTTGCAAGAATGCAAGGGCACCCCATATCTACTGAAATTTTCCCTTCCGTATTTTTTGTTCATTCCCGGCCCGCTCCAAGGCGCCACTCTGCAAGGCTCGAAGCGCCAAAAGTGGGGCGTGCGCCAGTTTGAGAACCCCTGTTCTAGACCATTCAGCACGCGAACTGGTACCAGTCATGCGTAAAGTCAATCTTGAAGTCTTTTGTAACATGGTGAAACAACACCCTGAACTTTTCTTCTCTTTTTCTTTCCACTAAAATGGAAAAATCCCAATAAAATTATGAATAACCATGTGAATTATGATGTGGAAAGATATATTGACATGCATTTGGGCTTTGCATCCGATTCTAGGTCATATTTTTCTCATGAATTGTGTAAATTGTGTTTGAAAAATAAAGAACTTTAATAAAAAATTAAAAAAATAATAAACTATAACACTTCTTCCGACTAACCAATGCTGAAAAATGGCATTCAAGAGCATCTAAAAAAAAAATTCTAATGAACCTAATTACTACACTTACTCTCACCTTCATCACTCCATCTCTGATGAACAGCGTTGGCACAGCATTTGACCGGATCCGGATTCGAGTTTTCTCATTTTTGTCTGTTTTCTTAGTAAAGCAGCTCTTCTTGAAGTGTTCAGAGCATAGCACAGTCCTGGGCTTCGGCTCAAACCCTTCCTGCCCAAGGTTTTTCACCCATAATTTGCGGATCGAGGCTGATCTAGGAAACCTGAGAGGAATCAATAAAAAAGTAAGTATTACATTTAGCTCATTCTTTATTAAATATCACATCCATATCGCAGTGCAGCAGGACTTACAAGGCCTATTGTAGTGAGTGATCACATACTATTCAATAATTTAATAATTATGCCATATTGCACAAAATCCAATAGCTAGAACCTTATTAAATCATACTTTGAATAATACCTTGATGAGGGCGTTTAAAGTTTATTCAAAAACTTGTTTGCCCCTCTCCTCCGTACTGGTTCTTTAAAGACTGAAATTGGCTTTGCAGACGTGAATTTTAGTGACAGCATGGGCAAGAAAACTGTTGGTCTGGGTTATATTTTTCTCTTTTGGATTCCCACGCCTTTTCCAAGTTTGATTTGAAACAGTTAACAGTAGAACTAGAGACTGAAACACCAGGTAGGTTATTCCATTCTGTCACAGTTCGATGGGAAAATCTGTTCTGTCTCCTTCGGGTAGTAGCTCATGGCTTTTCCATCTTGAATTTATGAACTCTCGTTCTGTAGTCTGGCTTAATCTTGAAGAAACGGGAAAGTTAAAAGCACTGCTAGAGCTAGACCGATAAAACGGGTCTATTTCGATCAGGATTTGCTATCGCCTGGCTACGCATCCTTCCTCAATAGGGGCACCACCAAAAGTCAGAAATCGTTAAAAAAAACCCTCCGAGAGTCAGATTTTTCTGTCTATGCTAGAGCTAACATAAGAAAATTTGACGAATTAGATTGTGACCCCATCAAGATGATAATTCAGTGATATAACTTTTCCATTACCCAAATAAATATCTACTTCAGGGGCGAATCCAGGATTTGTTAAAAGGGGGGGGGGCCCGGGAGGATGACTTCAAGCCCATGTGCGCAAACTGCACATCGCGAGCCAAAGCGCGAAGCCCTTTGCGGCCGGGTCCAGGGCCCACTTACACGTAAGAGTCCTGGAAGCTTTAGGGTTCTAGATGCTCTCTGGTGCTATCTTAGGCTTATTTTTATGCCTCCACCACCGTAAGGTGATGCCAGAGTCATTATGTTTTGGGGATGTCCGTCCGTCCGTCCGTCTGTCCGGACCTTGTTACCGTGATAAGTTCAGAACTGCAGGACGGATTTTGACCAAACTTGGCTCAAGTATATATTAGCATGTGAGGATGAACTGATTAGATTTTGGGTTCAGTGGGTCAAAGGTCAAAGGTCACAGGGCAAAAAACTTGTAAAAAATCACCAAAAATAGCTTGTTACCGCAATAAATTCAAAACTGCAGTACATATTTTGACCAAACTTGGCTCAAGTATGTATTAGAATGTGAGGATAAACTGATTAGATTTTGGGTGCAATGGGTCGTGGGTCAAAGGTCAAAGGTCACAGGGCAAAAAACTTGTAAAAAATCACCCAAAATAGCTTGTTACTGCAATAAGTTAAGAACTGCTGTAAAGATTTTGATCAAACTTGGCTCAAGTATGTATAACCATGTGAGGATGAACTGATTAGAGTTTGGGTTCAATGGGTCAAAGGTCACAGGGCCGCAAACTTGTTAAAAATCACCCAAAATAGCTTGTTACCGCAATAAGTTCAGAACTGATGTACAGATTTTGACCAAACTTGGTTCAAGTATGAATAAGCATGTGAGGATGAACTGATTAGAGTTTGGGTTCAGTGGGTCAAAGGTCAAAGGTCACCTGGCAGAAAAACTTGTTAAAAATCACCCAAAATAGCTTGTTACCGCGATAAGTTCAGAACTGATGTACAGATTATGACCAAACTTGGCTCAAGTATGTATAAGCATGTGAGGATGAACTGATAAGATTTCGGGTTTAGTGGGTCAAAGGTCAAAGGTCACCGGGCAGAAAAACTTGTACAAATCAACCGATATAGCTCATTATTGTTATAGCTTATAACAGAAAAATTGAACCAATTTCTTTCAAACTTACAGAGTGTAGCTCAATTACATGTATAAGCATGTGTGGAAGAACTGATGAGATTTTGGGTTCACGGAGTCAAAGGTTGCAGTGCCCAAAATTTGTAAAATGTTTTTGATTTCTGATGGCATAGAACAAGCCGTACATATCTTTCTGATTGCGTGATGGCGGAGGCATAAATTTCGACCGTGCGCGGTCGAGGAAGATAGTTAACCTATATGATCACTTAATTAATACCAATCAAATGCTTAAATCTATCACTTTTGATACCCACTATTTACAAAATCAAAGCACTTGTAACGAATTCTCACTTGTCATTGTCGTGCCTGAATGTAAATAGAAAATAAGGTATAGTACATGAGGGGAAAATATGGCCCTTTTCTTTTCATTTTGGATACAAATTTACACCCAGGAGTTTTGGAAAGCGTTTTGTAGTCTCATCCAATAAACAACCTAGTATGACAATTAAATATCTGAATGTAAAGGAATGATAATGCTTGATAAGATTCTATACGAGCGAGCGGAGCGAGCGAGGGAAAATTGCCAATTATATCGTCACCATCACTAGATTTGCACACCATCCCAAAGGTTTCTTATGCATATATAATAAAAGACGTTATATTAAATGTCTATATAAATAAAACAGAATGAAGCAAGATGATCTAATACGAGCGAGCGTAGCGAACGAGAGAAATATGTCAATTTTATTTTAATTTTTGCTACATTTGTACACTCAAATATTGGCAAAAAGTGCTCTAGCCCATATAGCCTATTTTAATTCAATTTCTGAATGTAAAGAAATGATAAAGCATGATAAACAGGTACGAGCATAAGGTTTCTTATGCCTATGTAATAAATGATGTTTATACGACAGAATGAAGCAAGATGATCTAATAAGAGCGAGCGTAGCGAGCGAGAGATATATATGCCAATATTCTTTTAATTTTCGCTACATTTTACACTCAAATATTGGGAAAGTTCAATAGGCCTATAAATGAAGTTATATATTCAATGTATAAATGCAAAGGAATGAAGCAATATGATCTAATACATAGCGAGCGAGAGAAATATGCCAATGTTCTTTAAATTTTCATGACATTTGTAGCTCAAATATTGGGAAAACGTTCATTGAGGGTATGCAATGGAGAGCGTTACATCATTTCAATACCTGAATGTACATGTAAATAAATAGCATGGAAATAATCTTAAAGGAGCGAGCGAAGTGAGCCAGAAAAATTTACCAAATTTCATTTCCTTTTTCATATTTTAGGGGACATATGCCTCCTCCTCCTGTGCCCCTCCTATTTCTGGAAACCGGCCTTGAATATGGCAGTTTGAGGCCAAATTTAAGAAAAGTCAAATTCAAAACCAACCACTGAGAAGCTAGGAATAGTAGGGAATGTCTTACCGCTCGAACCCGAATCTCCATACCAAAGAATGTATATTTTAATGATACAGCTACGTTAAAATTGTATAAAAATCGTCGTGACGGTTAACCAACAAAATATTCAGGTACATATTTATACCAGGGGCGTATCCAAGGGGGGCACAACAGGCGCCCCCTCTATTGGTGGCCGACAAATTAAAAAAAAGGGGGAAAATGAAGAAAACAAATCCAAAAAAATATATTAAAGGCAATAGTGAGACGGGTTTAGTCCGATCGTTTCAAAACTAATATTCTCATGAGCTAAAAGACTTAAAGATATCTGCCATCCATTGTCACGATGCCATTCCTCCTGATCGAGGTTGCGGAACCATGCAGGCCTATAATTTTTGTTTAATAAGTGACTTTGTCACGAATCTCTCTTCCGGCAGTTTGTTATTGAAACCCCTCCAGTCATCCTCCCAGCTCCCTTCTCTTTTTCAGCTTTTATCTACGGAACATTTTTTTTCTTTAAAAAATCATGAAGTGTTTTTTTTTCTTTCCCGAAAAAATGAAGCTTGTCCATTGAAGATTCTTCCGTAGATAGGGGCTGCCGGTGGGAGGGAGGCCTCTTGAAAAATCCTCCGTAGATAGGGGCATCAGAGCCCCCCCCCCCCCACTCGCTGCTTATCAGAGTTTTTTAGGGGAAGGGTGGGTGGTGCGCCGGATATTGCTATGAAAACGGGGAAAACGGGTGGGTTAGTAGTCTTTCCCGTAAATAGGGGTCAATTGTAAATTATTCCGTACAGGACCTACATGGGGTCTGTTGAGAAATCTTCTGTATAGGTTTTTTTTCTTTTATTCAGAATTTTTTCTTTTTTCTTTTCTTTTTTCCGCTTTTTCCTTTCTTCTCCGGAGCAAAAGCCCTGATAGCAGACCAACGTCTTCAAGATATCTTAAACTTGTCTTTTCCTGACAAGTTGGTCGTCTTAAAATCGTTATGATATGCTGTCTTAAAGACAAGAACTTGCACCAACGGGAGTTGTAATAGAGATGTCTTATTATGACATCTTAAAGACATGCGTCTGGTCGCAATAGACATGATTAGGACGTTTTAACGACAGGTTAACGACGTCATTTAGACATCCTCACTTGAAGAAAGATTATTTTTTAATTAAAGATAATTAATAAACATGAGTTTCTTTTGACGTAGGCAATTGCGCCAGTCTCGTGTTCACATGTGTAGTCGAACAAAATTAACAGTTCAGTTCAGTTTCAGTTTATTTTATTTTCATTTTCAATCAAATCAAAATATAATGAAAAATAAATTACAAAGTTCAAGATTAATCAGGATACATAAATGAATTCATACATTAAAAGTAAACAATGTAGTATCATAGTAAGATATATCCATATAACATATGGATATAACAAAGACTTTTTCAAGTTTTTTGGGGGGAACAGCCTGGACTCGAACAAGAGACGTCTCGCACCGTAGACAAATACCTGCTGATCTACCTCACCAGCTCATTATACAACGGGAACCATATTAGCCTAAATAGATGTCACAGGCCAAACGGACTATAGCAACTATGCCAGAATGATTTGGCAATTGCAGATCCTCCATTATATACAAATTGATAATATTAGGAAAGCGTTAACCTTTTATTATTCTGTCACACATTAAAAAAGAATGTTCTTTATAAAAGAGAAAAAGACTAGGAAGTGACAATTGGGGGAGAATTTAGATAGAGGTTATTGTCCATGTCTTTACACACAAATTGATAATCATAATAATATTAACAATAATAATAATAATAATGATATACATTGATTAATGACAATTTTAATAGTAAATGGAAATAACAATAACAATAATTATTTTTATCTAAAGACGTAATTTCGACGAGTGATGCTATCATCAGGGAGCTTTTAGCTTTAGTACGTTTACTCTTTTTTTTTTTTTCTTTCCCCCTTTGCTTTAGCCTTTAGTTTAGTTTTCTCGTTTCCTTTCCTCCTTTCTTCTTTTCCTTTCCCCCTCCTTTTTGTTCTTTTTCTCCGCCGCCAATGGAGGGGGGGGAGGGGGTCGGGCCCATTGGGCACCCCCCCCC
>BQKZ01002425.1:0-19097 GCA_036244855.1 Temnopleurus reevesii
AAGGAAATGTTTTCATACCCAAGTATTTCAGATGCAGCTGCAAACATTTCTTCAACATTTGGATATTTGAGCAGATCTCGTCCCATTCCAACAAACTGCGACCCTTGACCTGGAAACAGAAGAACAGACGTCTCGGCGGGATCGATCTTTGGCCTACTCGACTGACGTCTTTTCTCATTTTGGCTCGTCTCCATCTCATCACCAAAGTCAAACTCATCAGGAAGATTCTCATCACCTTTAGCATCATCCAACAATGTCCTCACTGACTCTTGCCTCTCCTCTGACGCTATTCGCTCTTCATCTATGAAGTTGATTCCTCTGCTGCCCTCTGTTGAGGTTGGTTGATCATCTTTATTTTGATCTTTTGCATCAAAATGCCAAGGCGAGGAGGAAAACTTGTGTGAATGATGACTGAGAATGATGTGCGATCTCTGAATGATGGGAAAATTGTCATTATGCATGAGAGAAAATGTTCTGTTTTGCTTGCAGAGTCCTGTATGAAGCTGACTCCCCTTGTGTCGTCCACAAACATATACACTCTTGGAAGACAGTGTTGCAATACGATGGCTATTACACCGACTCAGTGCTATAGTGTGACTACATCTCGTGGAAGGCTTCTGATGTAGAACGAGTCTTGATGTGAAGTGATGCCAAAACAATGCAGGCCGCAGTAAGATGGTCTTGTCCATTGTGTTTTAGAGGTTTCCAAGGCTCTAACAGAACAAATAAAAAGCAAAAAGAAATTAACATTTGCTGAATAATAGTGTTGCTAGGAAGTAGCTTCACTATTTGCTTCTTCAATCACACAACAACATTTATTTTGATTGGCACCCTTTAATCATCTGCGACTTTCAATTGATTTCAGCTATCTAGCATCATCCCAAAAAGTGATGCACCAACCTTTCATTAAAAGTGCATGAAAAGATAGGTGCCATAATTGTTGCACTATACACATACAATGCACAGAGTGCATGCGCACATTTTAGAGAACAGCACACCATGGCACCTATGAACGTCTATAAGAAAATAAAAAATGGACTCTCGGTAACATTTTAGTCCCGACTATTTTGAGGCTGAAATAGGGTCTAAATTCACAACTATATTTACAAAAATCCTCCCAACAGAGTCCAAAACATACAAACAAAAGTGATGCTTTTCGGGAAATGTAGATTTAGCTTTAGCTTCCTTCCGTGATATGGGGCATGCTACACGTGTGAATGATAACTTTGTCTGTATATGTACTGTAGAGAACATGTTTTATTTCTGAAATTTCTTTTCACAAAGATCTCTGTCCAAACTAGTATAACGGAGCAGGCGGCTTCGTCCTGATGGTGGAACATAGAACATAGTGCAGCTTTCGTGAAGAAGTTAGTCAGACTTCTGAAACAAGGTCAAAACATAAAATGAAAATAAAATTCATTCCTCATTTGACTGTTATCTTTTCTGTAAATGCAGATTCACCACCAGTCTGACTTCTGCCATTGGAGGAATGTTTTGACTTTTGATATTTCTCACTCTCACTCAGACTTTGATAAAAGGGCTTAATTGCAGAATACCCCACCACACAGTCAAGCCTATGACAGCATGAGAGTAGTCGACTACACAAATGTATATGCCTCGTTCTCAAATTGGTGGGGTATTCTGCATGAATTGATCCGATAAAAGTAAAAACCATTTTAATTTTGTTTCCAACAAATATGATTTAGGAATAAACAGTAAAACACTAGTTCACTTCACTTGTTCTAGTTATTTTCTCATATTCATATACATCATCGGCTGGGGAACTTAACAGCGATTTACTCAACAGCAAAGAACATCATCTTCTCACGATATTCAATGCAAGGGTTGGTAATTTTGAAATTGATATTAACCCAGACTGCCACCTGGTATACTACATCATGTATGCTTACATACTTTTCAACAGTTCGGACTGGGGCAAAAATCATCATGTAAGTAAACCCGTTGAAAAGTAACAAAATCACCAATAAATCACGGGGTAAATATAAATTTAATGTATAATACCCCATCTTAGACTATTTGATACTTATTCTGTGGTTTATAAGCTCACCTTAAATGAGAAAATTAGATGGAAGAAAATCCTGTTTAACCTCTATGTTCTAGGAGGACCATCAAGCAGCAGACATTATAGATGATTGGATGAATTCATTCATAATAGGTAATTCAATATGATTCTTCACCGAAATATTTCATACAAACAAGTATAATATCAGATATTTAAAGAATAATGAAAAATAAATAACTTTCGTATAAATTAATTTGACATAAACAGTTAATAATATCTTTGTTCAAAATCCTCATCACGTTCAAATTTAACATATTTAATTTCGTTAAATTAGATAACCCCTATATAAAAATGTAGTCGTCCGTCAGTGTAAGGTTTCACAAGAGCTCATCAGATAATGGATAACCACGATACACATGTTGAAGCCCGCCGAGCTGTCGGCGGAGGTTGGACGATCACACACCTCTGTAGTGCAGTACTGTATGTCTTGAACTGTGGTATCGAATGTCTGTTCTGCAGATGCCGATGTACCAGGGAGGAAATATCGAGATGAAGATGGCTGCTGCTGGCGTTGCCAAGTCGGGCTTGTTGGAGGTTCTTGTCCGAGATCAATGGTGTCGAATCTTAGCCTCACTCGACGAGGAGGCCCTTACAATCAGCCTCGAGGACGGGCACGACATCAACGGAGTCAGCAATGGAAATAACGACGGTGGAAACAAGACAAGTACACCTGCACCGGCGGGATCAGGGGGCGGTGGTGGGACCAACTCAACCGGTCGGAACAACAACGACTCCCTTCGCTATTCGGATTACATGCATCACATCCAAGGAAAAGATAGCATCCCTGATTCTGTTGCAAACCAGAAGAGGATCATTCGGGTTGTCAAGCAGGAGGTTGGAGGCCTAGGGATCAGCATTAAAGGAGGCAAGGAGAACAAGATGCCCATCATTATCAGTAAGATCTTCAAGGGTCTCGCTGCGGATCAGACAGAATCTTTGTACGTTGGTGATGCGATCCTTTCTGTGAATGGGGAGGATTTACGAGATGCTTCTCACGATGAGGCGGTCAGATTGCTAAAGAGATCAGGCAAAGAAGTCACATTGGAAGGTAAAAATAATATGAATAATATAAAATAATTAATTATTTACAATTTTTTTAATGTCCTTTTAATAAACTTTAGTTAAAGACCTTTGGAAACGAAAAAGAATTGATGATTTGGGGGAAGCGAAGGGGCGGGATATTATTTTGAATAGTATAAGAAATTCTCCTCTTGCTCAAAAGTGTGTCAGTGGTATTGTCTAGATTTTTTAATGAAAATAGATATTGTTCTTTTATATTTTGTCATTAATGTATACTTTTCATTGCTGCTGTGTGGCCTACATGTATATGTAGGCCAATCAACAAATGTACATGGTAGACTTTCAAAATGACTGGTATCAGTTTAGCTGAACGATTGAGAATCTTGTATTAAAGCACTGAATTTTACACTGATTAACATACTTCTAGGACTTGTGCTTTGTTATGGTGTCTTTTTTTTCGCTCTTATTGAAAATATGTTTTGTTTTCAAAATCGTATAAAAGAGTTATTTTTGATGAGTGATGGAGTGTAGTACATGGGAAATTTGCGTTCCATCATTCTATTAATTGCCTATTGTGTACATGTAATTCCTATTGATGAATAATTGATGAATACTCCTTTGCATAAAATAAATATTTTTGCTGTTCAATTGAAGGTCGTTTTACTTTTCACTAATTTCATGACAAACAATCAACACTTTCAATGTGTTGGTTTTTTTTTTCCTTCTTGGCCTATTTTTGATTTATGTAAGTAATGAGAAATGTGAAAAGAAAAATACTGTAAAAGGAAGTATGAACACCTGTGCTTTGTACTGTACTTGTGAGGATCATGTGCCATGTGGATGTATAACAGCTAGAATTATGTTGCAGATTCATACACATTATTGATCCTTACAATATAATCAATATTGATATGCAGGAGATTAATTTGGTGTACATATTGCAAACATACACTCTGCCCCGACCAGAACAGTATTCACACATATTTTCACCAGTGCCAGTCAGTCTGTTGCTCTATTTGTTTTGTGGTAGAAAGGATTGTTAGAATCCACTTGATCTTGATACATCCAAGATAACATTACATACTGCAAGAGATTGTAATGTTACTGTTAACAAACAATGCATTTTTCATGAATGTTTACTTTGTTCACAAGGTATTACAGATAACTTGGATGAAAATGAAAATAGAAACATGTTGATTATGATGTCAATGGAGCTTTATTAGATACTGGAAGTAAGCATACAAATTGTGTGTCATTGAACAGTGATCCCATAACAACTGAACAATGGCATTTGATTCCCCATTCATGAACAAAGGCAGTTCACTCTACCATTGAAAACCACTAAATATGAATGCTAAATATCACTCAAAGTCATGTTTTGTGAGTCAGTGACCGTTTACTCCGGCCTTGAATTTGAGGAAATTGGGCGACTTAGCAAGCATTGTGGAAATAGGAATCATACAGTATACGATATTTACACTGATACTTCTGCCCTCATTGCAAGCTAACCTTCAGTTAAAATTTGAATGATGTTGGTATACAAAGACCCAAGATCCCCTGTAAAGTTTAGTGTGTTTCTCCACTTATGGTTAGGGTCTAATTGAACATAGATTGAATTTTTCTATTTAACGTTAAAAGCTAATATTTTAGCATACTAGTACATTTAAGTTTTATCAAATTCACTGAATTTCAGACTATTAGCACACTGCTATATTTGAAACCATTGTCCTCAAGTCTATATTGGCATCATGAAGAATGGCAATTTTAGTGAATTCATGGTCGCAGAATTAGGAAAAATAGAACTCCATATAAACTCCATAGAAAATGTCACCTTATAGAGTACATAGACCTACTCATCAGTTTTATTCGTGCCAGAGATTGATTCCCAAGAAAATTTGTTGAAGTATAAAACCGAAGAGAAAGTCACAAGTCATAGCTCATTCACACTTACATACATGTATCCAATTTTTAGCTTGGACTTAGCCATTGAACGACTGGGGAATTCAAGTTCAATGGATGACAATCAGAGTGATTTCTCATATACTCCAATCAATAAAAAGACATGTAATATTGTCCTCATTTTTTGTCTGATACAGCTAGAAAAAAACACAGATCTGGCTGTACCTGGCTGTTTGCTGTGCAAGTGTAAATTATGGATTATGGGAAAAGGATTGAACTTGAACTTGAACTTGAAAGGTTCATGGAAAGAGCAACCAGAATGATAGTAAAAATATAGATCCATTCCCTTACAGACAAATTTGCTTGTTCATGCACCTGCTGCCATATACTGGACAATCAATATCATATCCACAAAATCACATTGGATTCGAATGGGATAAGAGAATAGTTTCATTGGGTTTTTTTCAGGCAAAGGCCTGAATATTAAAAAGGCAATTTATTTGAAGGCCATACAGTGTAGTTATAGCATTTTTGTGTAAAAAAATATATTTTCAAGCCCTGTGATTAATTGCAACAGGCATCCTGTATGTTAAATTTGATTTACATGTACCTGTTGCTTTGCCAGGGTTTGCTTGTAGTATTAAACTATGTATGAATGGAAAAAATAAACCTGTCTCAGGAGAAGGTTATTGTACTTCAATCAATATGACCGTGACAATAGATCTGTAAAAAATATGTGCAAAACATGGGAGAATCGCCCTCTATCTCCATTTTGAGCTTGCCAAGCTTCACATCATCTTGGAAAATCATAGAAATTACATTATTGGGCAGAAAGTATGTTACAGGCAATATTCATCTTGAAACCACAGGGTTTTTTTTCAACACATTATACATCATCAAAATTGGTGGATACAGTGTGCGTGTAATTTACATTGAGTGACCACTATGTGCTCAGTACTGAAAGCACTCAAATAATTAATTGTTGCCACACAATACCAACAGTTTTTATCTTTCTTTGCTTCTTCTTGTCGATTCACAAAATCAAATCTTTTTCAGTATTGAAAGTATGGCTTTGTGTTTTAAAGAACTTCCTTCTTTCATTATTTGAAGAAAACACATTTGGTCACAACTTCTCCTTGGACAATTGTCAACTTTTCGAAAATAGGTTGGATTATTACTTCAAAATTGCGTGGAGTATTGTTGATTCCTTACATTTTCCTCTGTAGGGGCTCACCGCTCTGTGTGCATAGGTAATCATACGTCCTTATGTTCTCATACATTTTTTTATGTTTACTCTGATGGACTGATCATGAGATTAGCCGCTGGATGAATAAAATGAAGTAAATGCCTCAAAATTAGAGGACATTCATCTCTTTCATAGGAACCTCGCACAACACTAGACTATTCAAAATTATGAAGGATCAACAAAGAAAATCACAAAAAGAATGTTTTCATTCAAGGTTTGATTTTTTGTTG
Organism: Temnopleurus reevesii; assembly: GCA_036244855.1. NCBI lineage: Eukaryota > Metazoa > Echinodermata > Echinoidea > Temnopleuroida > Temnopleuridae > Temnopleurus > Temnopleurus reevesii. The sequence continues at coordinate 6,479 of BQKZ01002425.1, forward strand.
AATCTCTACGACAACTACTGTTCTGCAATGCTTCAACCTTATTCCCATTGCCTCAACTCTTTGTAGACCAACAATTTTAGCAATCTATTACACTAGCATGAATGGCCGATGATTGTTAACTGCCAACTGCCAAGTAAGTTTGGCAGTATTGATCGAGTATTACTAGTCTGCTAGAACAGACCCTTGGGTTTCGTTGTGTGCATACACAGAGAGTGATACAGGGTATGCATGCACTGTGTGTCTCATTGTGTGTCTGCATGCTCTCCCCTAGACTGAGGATAGAGCAATGCTGTATGTGTGTGATATAGTCACACGATGCATACCCTGTATCATTCTCTGCGCACTCACACACCAAAAGTCTCGGGTTTGTGCTTTCAAACTAGAGTATTACCCAGTCGTGCCATGGAGGGGAGACTACTCTTACTACAACATTGGTTGGTTTGTATGGGTATGGGATGTAACTGTGCTACAGGTGTATTAGAGATCTACAATGTACATTGAAAGTCACAGAAAAGGAGGTATTCAATTTGGACTGAAGATCTCTCAAGACCATGGTTAAATCATTGATTTAGCCCTAGTTATGTCCCTGATCATCCCAATCATAATATGGCAGGTGGGAAGTTGATGCCCCAATTCAACGTTAGTCTTTAATAGTTGAGTTGAGTTTTCTAGACCCCTGAACATATATGTAGAAGGAAACACAGCTCATCAGAGGACAAAACTAGACTATTAAGAATCATGTTGATTTCAGATGATCCAGTGTATCATGTGACTGGCGGATACAACTGTAGTATTTATCAAAAGTCATTCTGTTGCCTGAGGAAGCACTCAAAAGTAAAGCCAAACACTGGACCTTGATCAGAAGCCTCTGTTGTGATAAAAATGTTTAAAAAATGGTGAAGGATGAATTCCTGTTTACAATTGCTCTGTAAACCAGTCCCCCAACTCACCGGTCTCTCATGAATTACTGTATGCACAAGAAAGTTCAAAGATAATGTAGTCAATGCTTATGACTGTAAGGATACTGGATACTTAAGGACCACTGTATTTGGGACAATTAAATAAAAATATGGTGCAAGATGTACAATTTACAAAAGAAATTCAGGTTCAATTTGCTGGACTGTAAAATTTGCAATAATGGGCCTATTGTGAAGATATACTACTTCATGAAGGTACTGTCATCAACTCTGCAAGCATGAACAATCAACATCTACAATGTACACAATTATGTACACAAACTGATTTACTATTCATCCGACATACAGTGCTGTACATGTACAATCATTTTGATCATAATTTTATTAACAAAGTCATGAAAATATGATAAAATATAAACCATTTGATTTGTCAAATATGTAAAAACCCAGAGACATTTTTTAAATAAAAGTGTATCCAGCTGAACTGATGAAATGTGCAGAAGTATGTGTAGTTTTAATGTTCCGTTGGACCCATGGTACATCAACATTCCTGTCAGCCATTCAGGAAATAATCAAGTCTCGATAATATTTTTTTTTCAATTTTACTCTCAGACACTCGAGATTAAGAAGAGATTTGCTTGGAGGTGTTTATGATTAATCATCATAAGCTTGCATTAAGTCTCCAAATCGCTCCCCAATCCTTCAAAAGTCTATTGTCATTTCATAATTCTGCATTCCATCTTGGTATGACAAATACATGTGACAAGCCTCTGTGTTTGTAACAGCTTAGCGTAGGTTCTCTATCACCTCCAGGCATAGAAGCACTATGCGGTGTGTTATGCCATATGAAATTTCCAATTTATGCATGTCTATTGAGCGTGTGTATATTTATGGATCTATTGTGGGCAACTGAGCACCGTTAAATTCATAGAATAGAATGAGATTGCGTGGAGATAGGAGGAATTCACTGCAGACAGTGTAGCGATTTGTATGGTGTAGAGTTTGGTGGATTGATGGGAAATGTTTCCTTAGATCTGTGAATTATACATGTATGCCCTATCTAGAGATTTGATGTGTATTGATTGGGGGGAGGGGGGGATTGTTCCATTACAATTGCCCTGTCGAAACCGAAAGACAAAAAAATGTCAAACCTAATTCTAAACCTAACCCTGACCCCAATCCCAATTTTCACATCATTCTGTATCATTTACCTCCATAGCATGACATCCCTGACCCTACATATCGAGCAAAAATTAAAAATTTAGCAATTGTCATTGCGAAGGGTGGATGGGGGAAATACTGCATCATTCCTTACATGTGGAGAATGAATTAATGCATGAACCACATACATGTACAGTATTCATATTTCACAAAATTACGAATTCAGAATTCATCATTTCTGGCAAGCTTTCCACACCCCACAGAGGAAGAACAAGAAAAAAAAAAGGTTCATGTTACCTTTCTACCTTGGAATTAATGCCATAGTTCACTTCTCAAGAATGTCGCGATGAAGGAAGTTATGTTCGATCTCAGCTACTGATTGGGAATGAAGTAATGGCCATGTTATGTGCCTTGATGGAGAGGAAAGTTCCTTGTTTCTGATTGATGGCCGATTGATGCTGTCATCTCAAAAGCTTTTTACTCATTTAGAGATCCCAGAATAAGCCAGCCATCTTTGCTTACAAGATCTGCTTGAAGTCTGTTGAGGTCTGTCAAAGGTTGACGTGAACAGATCATGCAAAACCTGCGTTAATGTTATGTATACCATTTTATGTTGAATTTTTCCTTCAGAGGTTTTTGGTCCCAAGAGATTTTACTTTACTAGGCAGAGTTTAAAAAATTCATTTGGTATTCAAAACATTACACAAAGGCATTTCAATGTTTAAGCATACTGTAATATGCAGGCCGAAAAAAAAACAGTAGTGTCATGAGGCAAAAGTAGTCACAAGACATTTATTTGTATGTAAGATGTCACCTACATCATTTTTCATGCATGCTCTGTAGTAGTATTCTTTGATGATACGTGTTTGCATGATGTCTTAGCATCAATATTGCAACTTGATACACCGAATCTCATTGAAAACAAAATTATATAGAATTTGGTAATTTGCCATCAATAGGATGCATGTTTAGGAAGATATGAGGGGGTCATAAAGTACAGTGTAGATGTGCATTTCATATAATTTATCCATGAGTACTTCTAAAAGTATAACTCACCTAGATTAATTGTTATAAAATTGATTTCATCAAATGTAATAATCCCAAAGAGACTCTTTAACGTCCCATTCCCAACCCTGTCCTATATTGATTTGTAGGTGTAGTAGGGAGGGAGGGTGTTAATTGAATTACCAGCCTCAATGCATCCATCCATCAATCACTGTAATATATCACAGAGACTGTGACCTCATGCTCCAAACCTACCCCATAAAATGTCACTGCCAATTAGCTACACACTGTAACCTGTATCTTCATTTGTCAGCTGGAATAAATGTAAATCATGTCTGCATCCCTGCACAAGTCCACATTATCGATGCTCGTGTTGCTGAAAGTTATTATTTAATTCTCCTTATATCTCCCATAGTGTACCTGGAGCACATTATTAATTTGGAATCTGGTGCATTAAAAGTACCATTATTATTTATCCTTACATGTACAGTACTTATTTTTGGTACTACAATTGAACATACTGTAGTGCATGCTGTTGCCACATATATCTTGACAGACTGCCATTTCTTACAATTCATACACTGGTATTATCTTTATACATTAAGAATTCATCCAAATACATGTAGTCTGAAGAAGTGCTTGAAAGATCAAATTTGAACTGTATCAGATACAAGATATTGGTTCATGCAAAAAGATACTTTATTGCACTAACCAATAGAGAAGCAGGTTAGCAAAGTGAAAAGTCACGCTCCATGCAGCGTAAGATCGGCAGAAAATGTTGCTTTGAAAACAGCATATTTTGGGTTGAGCTAACAAGAGGGTTTAGCTGTCAATAATCACAAAGCGGAGGTGCAAATGGCCATCTTAAGTTCCTGATTCTATAATCATGAGCCTTTTATCCAAGGATGAAATCGTTCAGCATGTCTGAAATCAAGAGTGCATATAATTGATGGATTAGTCAAATGGTTGGATCTCATTCAAAAGAGGGAATATATGAAAGGAAGCCTTATTGGATTTCTTTTGGAGTTTTTCTCACATTTTACATGGAATGTAGGATGAGGAGGAGTAATTATTTCCTGTTTTATTATTCCTTTTGGAGACTTTGGACACAATGTGTTATGATCTCCTTTTTTGGTTGCGCTTCGTACATAAAGTAGGCTTGCAATATAGGTCCATTTTTAATGATTTGACCAACTCATTCCTTTGGGATAGTTTGCTAGCACATACCCTAGACTTTCGGTGTGTGCATGCGCAGATCATGCATATTATGTGACTACATCACACACATACAGCATTGCTCTACCCTCAGTCTTGTGGAGAGCGTGCAGACACACAATGCATACCCTGTATCACACTCTGTATGTGCGCACAACGAAACCCAAGGGTCTGTTCTGGCAGACTACCTATGGGAGGAAGTTTGCATGGAATATCAAAACTTACATGTATTTTGCATTGTCGGTAGGCCTATACCTTTGCTAAATGAACAATTTCCAAACATATAGTTATTGTGATATCAATAAGCTGGTCATTTAGGAAAAAATACAAGCATCTTTTAACAAGACCTTCTAAACTATAAATACAATCTATGAATGTTGACATTGAAAACAAAAATATTTGTGTCAAAAATATAGATCTAAGGGCCTTATTTTGGAGAATTTTGTTTATTAGATTCTGATATTAAAACCACCCACCATGATTTCAAATAGACAACACGTTGATATTTTGACATGTTTATAATAANTTTTGAAGAATTTTGTTTATTAGATTCTGATATTAAAACCACCCACCATGATTTTCAATAGACAACACTTTGATATTTTGACATGTTTATTATAATCCAAAGATCTCAAGTTTATCTTAAAAGATACAGGATACAGAATCCATGCATTCCAAGTAGATTTATAGCAGTGTACTTGTCATAAATATTGAACTTTTAGTGCCAGTACCAGACTAGAATCCAACCTGTTTACATTTGGTGTCTCATACCACTGCTCAGACATTTTTTTCCCTGGTAGATAGAAAGTTGAAATTATGTGAACAAATTTTCTTTTACAAAGGGCAGCAAGATGTGAAGTTTGATGCTCGTTCAAAAAAGTTTGTATCAATTTATGAAAATGGCCTATTTGTTGGATAACATTTTATTTAAGAAGGGGAAATTTCTGTAAAAAATTAGATGGTGCCTGTGTACACATTATACCAGACATAAAGGAAAAGCAACTATTTATGTAATATAGACTGCAACTTATGAAACAGGTTCCATTTATCTCCTTATACATGTAGGAGACGACAGCTGCCCAAGCAGCCTGTTTTAGACTATTAATGTATAATTTGTTTGAAGGATGCATAAGTAGGGGCCATTGCATTTAAGTTAACACTCACATGAACATCTTGACACTCTTCCGTACTTAACGATTTCAATACCATTTATGGTATCAATTATTATGGTTGTGGACCAACCCTGGTAATCGAACCCCAACCCTCCCCTTTTATAATAATAATAATATATGCAATTTATATAGCGCGTGTATCCACTTTGCTGAGTGCTCAAGGCGCTTTACATTATTATTACCCTGGCTTTAGCCCGGCAGCCATTCACGGCGCACTTGGCATTTCAAAGAATAAATATTCCTGCCAGGTACCCATTNCAGGTTTTATGCTTGGATACAATTACACACCACAATGCCCAGTTTGGGGGAATTCTGTACAAAAGGAAATGAAACATCACTGGAAAGGGATTCAACGCACCAACCCACTGATCATGAAGCAATTCTCCCTATCGCATATAGCCAATATTACCCGTGTGGTATCGATATCACGCACTTTGGCTTTTGCACGCTAACTTCCGAGATCCATTTTGATTTCACTGTATACTATCTACGAAATTTTGATCCATGTGTATTTAGCGTAACTTCTTCGTTTTGCGTCGGAAGCTCAGCATTGGGTCACTTCGCAAAAGAAACCCATATAATAAATAAATGCAGATATGAAAGAAAAACATATAAAATGATGCTTTTATTCACAAAAATCGATGAAAAAATATGACACTACAAGTCGCTGACGAAGTTTACCGTAGGAAGCCTAGATAGACTTTTGAAAACGCGCGAATGTTAATACCGGAAGTACCTGTGCCAAGAAACTAGTGCGCTGCAGGCGTTCAGATTCGGAGAGCTATAGACGATAGGGAGAATTATAAATGTCAGATCCACTAGACCATATACTTTTAACAGGGAGAATATTAGCCATTATGACTCTTCCTGGTGCAATAAAGGAGGGGATTTTGCACTTTTTCTTGGCATCCTCTCCAGCATTCTTCTGAAATTCAGAATGTAACAGTACAAGGCTTTTGAACTTCAGATTGTTCATATTGACTTTGTTTGTCAAGAGTCAATAGCACTGTGTGGAATGCAAATGACAGGTTGTTGACATATTGTATTATTAGCATCAGCAATCATGCTAGTTGCATATTCGTGTAATGTATTAATGCTTCATTCGTTTGATGCACTTGATGTGTGTAGACTCAACTCGGTGTTTAATTGAGTGGTTTTGAGGTGCCTCCATGAAATGAGATAAATGCAACAAGTGAATATCTTGGTGCATTGAGGAAAATCAAACTACTAATTATAAAGTTAAGAATTTTTAATGATTACATACATTACTTTTGCTTCATCTGTAGATTGTAATCTCTGATTTTCTCAGAGGCTACACTGTAGAGTGTATAATGGTAGGGTCCAAACTGGAGGGGGAGTTCAATATTATAGAAAACAATTTTGTACTGAGAAGATGCTACATGTATATGACTTGGCCATGAATATATGATACATCATGGCACTGCAGTGTATTTCAATACAGGATTGGCAAAATATGTTGTTGGGCTACAATTATAGCGTAGCATACTGTAAGATGAAACTTTATAATGGCAGAGCAGGGAGTTAAAATCCCAACTCCCTGAGCAGAGCAAACATCTTCCTCATGGGGTAGAGTATATAAAAGCAATCAGTGCTTTTTCAGATAAGATGCCCAATTATAGGATGTGTAGGCTCGCTCAATTCAAAATGCCTAAATGGCATTATTTAGAAACCCATAGAAAGCAAGAAAGAATAGCGTAATACAGAGCTGCGCTACATGTAGGATTGAGAGATTTTTCAATTCAGCATTCTCGAGAGCTCTGATGTTAGAAGGTCCATTTCAACCCCTTGAGATTGAATAGAAAAAATTCTTCCAACTTTCATTCCCATTCATCACATTTTCTGTGATTGTCATTTTTGGACTCGGGGTTTGTGAACTGAATGTGTAAATTGCGTGGCTTTATTCTATATGAGTTTTTAGTTCATTGGGTTAAAGTTGCAGTGCTTTCATTCTATTTCATGGTCATTAAGGATTTTAATTATGACAGGTTATTAGAGTGCGATCTACATATAAATCTGAAATTTTTTAAATTGCAAATTGAAAGTGAAGTTTTACTACTCCATTCACAATACTTCCCCCCCCCCCCCCCCGAACTGCTATTTTAGGCCTATTCCTAAATGCACAGGTCACAAGGATATAAAGCCCTGGAAGGATGAAAGAAACAATTTATTACTGTCCTGTAGAAGGTACTTGTCTATACATGCAATACAAAGCAGATCTAGGGGTCCATAGGGGTTACAGCCAATTATTGGCATCCCAACGGGGGCCATGTACCCCTTGACCCTTTACTTTACTTTATCCTGATCAATATCTTCCTGATTTAATAATGATAATAATGAACGGCTTTTATATAGTGCTTATAAACTCTTCATGAGAATTCCCTATAAAGCGCTATACAATTGCAGCATTATCATCCTGGCTTTAGCAGTGCAGCTATCAGACGCATTATCTTTTTCAAATAAATTCCTATTAGGTACTCATTCATCTCACCTGGGTTGAGTGTGGCACAATGTGGATGAATTTCTTGCTGAAGGAAAGAAACGGCCATGGGTTGTATCCTTTCTTGTTTAAAGCCATCAGCTGGTCCCTCTATTGACAAATCGTTGACATGCTGCATTATAATTTCTGATTGTCACCATAAAGTGATTGTTGAAACTTCAACATATTTCTGTGAAGTTTTTCCTTCAAACTTGTACTTTAATTTTTTAACTCTAACGACATTTATGCTCAGAACATGTTTATGCCTAGATGCCTGCCAGCCAATTGACCTAGGTTATATTTATATATGGATGAACCTGGTATGCCTCATATTACTGGACATCTCCCATGGAGCTAGTATGCATCCAGAGATGTATAGGGCCTACACCAATGGATGCCTCCATGTAGGGTGAAGAAATGAAGCATCTATCATATTTGACCCACCATGGGGCTGCAAAGCCAAGCATCTCAGTGTTTGACTCACCCCAGGGGGTGCAAACTAACATTGAACTTCACAGGGAATTATTACTCCAACTGTTTGATGCGCATCACCAGCACTAAAGAGCCTGCTCCAATATTTCCACGGAGATATATATATTCTTTCTGACCTATGTGTATTAGATAGGGATTTTATTATGAACATTTCTGTATGGAAAACTGAAACTTTGGGTCTTGGGAGAAAAAATTCTTTATTTTCTTAACATTGTGTTGGAAGATGTTGATTAAACATGAAGCGTAAGTAAGAGGGAATTAGGGAGATCAACATTGCGGTTGGCAGTGTGCCACATGTTTTATCGTTTCTTGAAGCGTTTTCTATCATTCCTAATTTTCACCGTATTTGCGAGCAATTGAGTTTCTTTGCTGATAAGCAATCATGAAAAAAAAGAGAAATAGGAAATCTCTGGGAGCCTGAAAAAATATCCCAATGAAACCATTTTCTAATTTTTAAAAAGGTTTCCCTTCTTGGCTTTTATACTTCTGAAACCTTCATAGTTTAGTAAATTGCAGTGTGTCTAGGCTTGCTTGATTTATAGAGATTTTACTCCATGTGTTGTATTTTAGATCTTCAGTAGCTCATCTAGTCAATTTATCTGTACCAATTGGTGAAATTGCTGAAGCTTAGAGTCATTTGCAAACTCCCTGTAGACAGAAACATGTAGGCGTTTTGAAATTTCAGTGTAATGGAAACACATATCAGGAGCGGACATTCACACGATAAGATCATTTGTAATAATATCACTTTCATTGCATGAACCATGTTGGGTAGTCTTGGATAGATTTTTGTAGTCTGCCACGTAGAATGGAATCAGGACCGTGTGTTTGGCCTTATTGTACTTGTGGGATTTAACGTGTCTGGAGTTAAAATCTAGCTGCATGAGCTTTTCTTATTATTCTACACTAATTTTTTGATGACTTAACAGTTCACATGACGGTTGATGGGATATGGTTTTTCCGAATCATGTTTGAACATCAATGTCAGTATCGCAATAATTTGTCCTAGTGGGAATGCCCCCAGTGTGAGCTTAGAGATTTGTGATTGTGTTGAAAACGGAGGAGGAGAGGGATGGAATCCAACCAGCTCATCCAATTGCAATCCGCTAGCCTCCCGATGAAAGAAGATTGTCTGCAGGGAGCCTCTGAGCGATTACCGCTGTCCGATTGATGCCGAAATCTTGTGAATCAAATAGGACGGCCAGTGCATGGAGGACTTGGGTCCCATGCTGGCTCTGTAATTGTATTTCCATTTTCGGCTGCCCACAAAACATTGCGTATTCTTGCACCTTGATTTGTGCTTTCATCTCACCAGCAACTTCAAGGACTTCTTCAAATTGATCTAATACTCGGAATTGATGTAGAGATTTCCAGTACACCTCTTGTCTCAACAAGAGCGATAAGCGATGGTGTTTTGTATACATGTAGGCAATTTTTAAACCTACATGTAGTACATGTATTTCGTGCCAGAAATTGTGTTACTGCTACATTTGGTATTGCTTTCTTATACTTTGGGATGTGGTTTTAGATCAAAATAATTAATGGTCAAGAACTGAAAACGGCCTATTCAAACTTGTCAGCATCACTAAATATTCTCATTCTGAACTTTCATAATCTTTATAGTTATAATCCTCTTTGATGAAAATGACATTTCCGGCAATATTTCACATGTTGAATTATGGATCTGATGTGTTTTTTCTTAAGCTCGAATTATTAAAAAACAACAACATTGGACCACTTGCAGATGGTCGGTCAGTGGATGAAAAACCAAAAGCATTTTTGTCCTTGTCTCGATATCCTGTTCAGCTTTTTAATATGCGAACATCCGCAAGGCAAGTTCACTTTCACACATATCTATTTCAAAGTACTGAACATTATTTGCTCAGTCTGGGTTCTTAGAGCTAGCTGGCTCCAAGGAGCTCATGTAACAGTTGATTCTGCTATCCTAGATGAACCTCTGCAACCAAAGTCAAGAGCAATCGATACTCATTTAACCGAAGGCAAAAAAAAGCTGTTTGGTTGTCCAATCTCCAAGCCCACCCTTTGAAAATGGCTTGACCTGAACATTTTTCCTTCTTTTACTTTTACATTTACTTTTTACTCTTATTTTTTTACCCTTTTTTTGAAATGTCATCTTGAAAGGTTACTTTGCCATGCTTTTTATACTTCTTTGCCATTCTTGTCTTTTTCCACATCAACCATCTCTTGTTTTTCCCTTTTGATTTAAAAGAAAATATATTTCTGATTGATTGGTCCTGGTTATCAAAATATTTAGACATTATTTTGAAAAACAATTGTGGGATGATACTTTGGTATTTCACTGATCCAAGCATCACTGAGTTGACATTAATTTACTTTGCAAAAATATTAGTTTCAAAAGATCAAAAGCCAGGTATCTTGTAACAATTATGAATTCCGTTGAGTGATTTTCTTTACTTTCACTTCAGAGATGTGCCAAATTGTGCAGTCTTAAATTGATTCTCGTTTTCTATGTTTTTCATTTTTAGTTGCTAATGTATCAAAATATGACTAAAATGCACTTTGGATCATCATAATTTATAGGTATGCTTTTGCACAAAATTTACGTGTATGCTTTCATGTGGAATAACGCTTTATAGTTCTCACAGAAGTACTTAATGTATTCTACACAGCGATAGAAATCATAGATTGGAGTGTGACACAGGTCTGAAGAACGTCTTGTATGGTGTAGTGTCGCTTTCAATTATGCAGGCGCTGCTTGCAATGCATGGTGATTGTTAGGTCGGGAACTTGCCTCACGTTTAGGAGGGTGCTAAGGCTATTACCTCGCGTGGGTATCAGTTTGCAGTGACAATTGTCTTCTCGCTATGGCCACTGTCAGCGTGAGATATTGCTCTTCGAAGTAGGCATCTCTTCCTTCAGATGCATTTGAGGAAATTAGTATGCATCTTCTTCGCAAAAGCCTAGGAATAATTTTCATTCTGTGAATGATAGTTTATTTAAACCGATAGACCAGTTTGGGAGGAGGGCGCTCCAGATATTTAACTAGTTTGCCAGCTGCAGTAAAATTATTACATGCTGCGGTCGTTCTCCCTTACACAACATGCTTCACGTACAAATTGAACGCGAACTCGCACACCGCAGACAATACCAATGATCGCACCGCCGATTTCAGGCCGACGCTCCCCCGTGCAAAAGCACTTTATAGCACACCGTAAGAATAATGGCTGATCGACATGTTCGATGTAAAATACACAGAATATGAGCAAAAATGTACTCCTAATATCCTACACAGATATATTTAGGCATGTTTGTAAAGCAACTTGTGAATACATCAGCTCATTTAACATCACTTTCTGCATCCCGGTCATTACGAATCTATACCTGTAAGCTGGTGTCCCTTGTGTGTTAGCCACATTAAATCTTACTGTGAAAATATTATTTATTTTCCTTCTATTTTCTCAACCTCTGTCCACTGTCTTGATTGTCTCTCTGTATCTCGTAGCTATCTTGTATCAGATAGATTCAAATTAAGAAGAAAAAAACATTTCCAATTTCAAATAGTTTGATGATATTTCTCTCCATCATGATTGATATCCATGACACCAATTAAAAACTGTGTCAGAATATGTCACACTAAATTGATCATTAATGACAATCACAATCTTCAATCACAATCACAATCTTTCAATGTCATTTGTGTTCATAGAGATCATGCTATAAATAATCAGAAGACATTTTCAATAATTGGAGAAGGATTTTACACTGTATTTCTTTCTTGGCTGCACATCAAACTTCCCCAATTGCATGTATACCTGATACATACATGTATCTGATGCAAACTTGTTGTCCATCTCCATGATATTCTAAATCCATTCTATCATAATTTTTGTGTAATTATACAGCACATCATTTGATGCACAACTTTCTTAACACAAAAAAATAATGATCACTGTGTCTTATGTTTTGTTACAATTCTGAAACATACGATGTCGGGCCTAGGCTAATTATTAAAAACAAATTGAGAGATTGCTGTAAAATTTCATCTGTTTTATCAAGTGCTATTAATGGGACTCCCCAAACTGTATTTCATTACTATTTCGATTTATTTTGCATAGATTGATCAAGGGGGGCTGGGTCTCTTTTGAGTTTTTTTTTTTTTTTTTGGGGGGGGGGGGTTT
>BQKZ01002425.1:19489-31556 GCA_036244855.1 Temnopleurus reevesii
TACTTAAGGAAACCTCCGCATGAATATTTTAGATTGAAATTATGGAATCACATCAGACTCTAGTGTGTTTTGGTCATCACCATTCAAGAGATAGATAGGAAAGAGTGTATGGCCATATCGGGTGGAAAGCAATCAAGATAAATTAGATTTTAGTGGTTACGACAATGAATAACCACATTATATGGATTGTACGTGTACCGACCGCAAGCTGTGCAGTGAATTTAATGTACATGCACTTTATGAACTAAAGGGGAAAGTTAGCAGGATACAACGACCTTGCAACATTTTCACTCCTCTTTCATTTTTTTTCCTGAAGAATATCATAGTGTTTGTATGAGAGTAAACTATACTGTTATAATTTGGTTAAAAGATTGTGCAATGATTCAGATTGCTTTTCTTTTCAGCCTTTGAAAATACACTGTACTACTTTACAGGTCCCTCGAAAAGTGTCAACAGATATTCTGCACAATTGGTTTACATTATACTCCCATTATAGAAATCATATATTTACAAAAAGCAATGAATTACAACTTCATTTAAAAATACTGAATTGGAGCATATAGCCTAAATGTAAATGCTTGTTTTTTATGCATTTGTTCTCTCAAAGTTCTGTGAATTTTATAACACCAGATTGTTAAAAAAAACTTATGTAAAAAAAAATGCTCTTTTACCTCTATGAATTTACCCTATCAGCATCACACTCATGACCTGGGATGGAATGAAGGACAGTTGTCATGTCCAACAGGGGAATCCCCTAGGTGGGCGGGGCTAGCTCCAGTTCATCAAATACCACTAACTGTCAAGGTCACTTGTTCTACATACCAGCTGTTTATGGTGTTTTAGGTAGGTTTTAGCACATGCTTACCCAATTTAGGCATTTATAAATGGTCCCAAATCCAGGGAATTATTTTGTCTAGATCATGGGAAGGCACATACAGAAATATGTATTCATAAGTTGACAATGAATGTTGATCAAAAAAGAAAGAATATGAAATGTAAGTAAAATAAGATATTTAATTGGTTGGCGTACAACCCCCCCCCCCCCCCCCACCACATACACACACACACACGCACACAAAGTCACCCATATACATATATAAATGCTCGTTCCCAATTCTTTAAGAGACCCCTTTTTAATTTGGGAAATGGTTTTAGGAATTTGACCCCCGATTATGGGTGCTTGGTAGGCACACCATTAAATTTACCTTTTGTTTCAGAAATTTTAGTAAAAAATCTTGCAAATTTAACCCCGATTTGATTGAGAATCTTGGAAAGGAAGAAAGAGGAAATAAAGAAAATTACCCTTAACTGATTAAGATATTTTGATGAAAGTTCTCTATTAGAAAGGACCCAATTTTTACGATTTTTTAGAAATTATCCCGACTTGCACCAACAAAAAAACTGCCACTGTTTGTTTGGGAGGGGGCAAGACTAGCCTTCAAACTAATATCTTTCCGCAGCAATTATATTGAAACAAGTGATTAACATGTATCTCAAGAGTACGTCATCATGTGTGTGATTATATTGGGTATCTTTGTGTCCATGTAGCATTTCTGTGTAGGTTATAAAACCACTAATGGTTTGTTCAATATATTTTGACAGCTTGCTTTTCAACAAGAAAACTTTGGGTTTCTCTAACAGCTTTTTGACAGAAAATGCCATGAAAATATCATTTAAAACATGCGAAACCTTCATTTTCATTACGAGAAGTAACAAGATATACTGATACTGTGTGTTAGCTTCTACATGTCAATCATGCTTGTGGTTTTTAATATTGTTGCCATAAATTGTCTCTAGATCAGTGATTTTAATCATATGGAATCAACACTATATTTTGATACACCATGGGATGAAATGCCATAAAAGCCAAAAGGAAATTGTTTGGTTGCCCGAGAATGCAATTTTGGAAAAATAGAAATAGGAAAAAGTTTTTTTTTCCTTTCTGGGGGAATATTTTTAGACACATTCCATGCAGAAAATAGACTGTAAGAAGTGAAAAATCATATGACTTTTAAGGTTGTTTTTTGCATATTTATCGATTATTTTTCTATTATTTGAGTTAGTAAGTTTTGCAAAAAAATAGGTTTAGGTCAGTTCTGGTCAGGTGTAAAAGTCGAAGGCAAGCAAACAAATGGGGGGGGTGGAGGGGGCCCAATTTTAAGTGCAGTCTCTCACAAAATCTATCATTCTGTTGCAATATATCTTGAGATGCCATGATTTAGGTTTTCACTTTGCCACCATATGCATGTACACTGTACCCTCCTATTGCTTTTGTCAGACTCTCTCTTTGCTGCCTTGAAAACAATTTGTTTTGCTGCATATATGTGAGAGATGGGAAATCTGTTCATTCAGAATCCTAGGTTATGTTGAGTGAAATTTCATTGTTGAAAAGTGTCAAAGATATGAACTGTTTTATTCTCTGAGCCAATCAAAGTTTCATTCATTTAAAGTAGCTTAACAGTATAATTCTTAATAATTTACAAGTTTTACAAACTTTGGCCCAGGACACTAGCTTGAACCTTATGAACCATCATGGTGAAGTGAAGCAAAGAGGATCGTACTTCACACACGATTTGCTCTACTCGTCTTTAAACTATGGTGTCCTTCATGGTAACTGCTTTGTAGGAATAATACTGATCAAATTCATTGAATCAGATGACTTTGACTGACATTTTGTCTTGGGTAAACCTTTTTAAATGTATTATTGAGAGATGTCACTCAATGATTTCGACACGTGGAAATGAATTTGGTGAATTTTACTATCAATGTCTTGCACTGAAGCAGTGTCTCTGGATTCACGTTTTGTCAAGATGATTTCTTCTTCCAGATTATTTGCAGAGATGCCAACCGTTCAGGAATAAGGTCAATGAGAATTATGAAACATTTAAACAAAAGTAAAGAGAAATATACATATAACAACAATGACGAATGCTCCTGATCTTTTTGTTGTGGTTGTTCAGCTTTTTTAGAGAGAATATTTTAATGAAGCTCCAAGAGCTGTATCTCTAAAAATCTCTTTTAGATTGGCAAAAAAAACCCTGTGCTCACCAGAAATGTTTGCAAACAAATTATTGTTTGAACGTCTCACCTCTACATGTACAACTGTACTTGAAAGTGAGTTATTTTTGGATGAGTAGATGCAGAAAATTAGCCCCAGGTTTCTGATCAGGGTCAGGGTGCATACATTCCATAACTCACATCAGATTCATTTGATACCCTGCAGAGGTCCTGTCAATTTATTTTAGGAAATTGGAATAATATCAGAAATTATAATATTCAATTTGGTTGGTACATGTATTTCTGTCTACGATGTATTTTTTATTGAAATCCTATCCACAGTAATAGTTGTACTTCAGAAAGAGGTATCATCCACAAAGAAACTAGTGTATGTCAAGACATCCTTACATGCTGTTGAACTGTAGAATGGATGCCCTTCAAATCGTGTTCATATTTAGTTATTTGCTCGTTCTCTCGTCTTGAAATTTAGATATCGGTAGGCTGTGAACAGTAGCAACCCAGTATAATAAGATCCTTGGGATCATGAATATTACCCTGATATCACTGGGGTCTTTTGTAGTATGAGATCTCTATTAAGATGAATATGAATATTAATAGCTGTGTGAGGGAGAATTGAATCTTGATAAATAGTACCTCTGGAAAATTGATGTATTTATCATCTTTATGTTATACTGTTAAAGCAGGTTGCGGTATCACCATGATTTGATTTTCATAACATGGTACATACACTGTATAATACCGCAAATACTTCTATTAACTACTACATTGTACTTGTTACCACTTCATATAATTTTTGTTCACCATATACGTGTATCTACACCACACAAACTTTGATCTTCAGTCATTACATCAATTATATCCTATATTTCCCAAAATAACCACTGTGTCGACACATAATTATCCAAACCAATACGATGCCAATCATAAGCAAAGGATCCTATAAACGACATGCAAAGGCATGAGAGGGGCGTTTTGTAGAGCATAATTAATTTCAAAGCGGTATCAAAATTTGTCCGCATCACCACACATTTGTTGTTGGACTTGCATTGGTAATGCAATAAAGATGTGTGTCAGAGGTAATTGCAATTTCACGGTTGGCTCTAAAAGCTATTACATGATGAATTATTTATGCATTTCGCTGTCTTCCATTGGTGGCCAGTGAGTGTTAGTATGTAGGCGTGTAATGACATCTAAAATGGATCACCTTGGTAATTGTTTGTCTAGACCAGCCTGAAAACAAACATACCTCCACTTGAGGGTTCCAAAAGCTGTTATTGATTACTAATTGAATCATAATTGGTTTCGCGCGTAAGATTGTTTTTCAGGCATTCAAGCAGAATTGAAAAAAATAATGTTTTCTTTCAATTTGGAAAAAGAAAAATGCCATTTCCTAACCTAGTAATTTGCATGTTAGGAAACTGTATACAGTTTTTATTATTTGTTCTTATTTTGTTATCTAATCTATAGATCTTTAAATCACAGTAGTGATGATGGCTTTCCATTTCAAAAATGAATTCTGAATGACTACATTGCTAGGAAGCTTTCTATTGAATAGAACTGGGAATGAGTATTGGTCAAATTGCTTTGAATAATTCTGCTCATTCGGTAATGGAATTTTCTTTCCATGACTTCTGGTCACTCTGTCTTCTGTTCATCCAGCTTTTCTGTCCACTATTGTAACTCTTTTCATTCCTTCCCTCTATTTACATCCCCATTTTCCTCTCGGACCCTGCTCCCACTCCTTATTATTCATGCTGTCTATATTTGGAGCACAGTGTTGTTAATGTGTAGATGCACACTGTAATGTCAACAACACACGCCCAAGGGGGTTCTCGTCCATCGATCCACCCCCGCCAGCAAGCTAACCAGGACAACACCTGACTAAATGTCAATATTCCCCTCGCTGCCCGTCATTGCATCGCATCTTCCTCCCCCCTTCTCCGGTTCCGTCCTGGTGGGACCCCAAAACTCGGCCGATTTCTCCCCAGTTCCCCTCTGTTTTTTGCAGGATAGCCGAACACGATCTGGAATCTGCGAAGAAGCCCGATCTTCGCCCTTGAATCCTCCTCATCAAACAGGTTTATTGATTTGGGTATTTCCTTCTTGTGTCGGCTTTTCAGGGTATTATACGGGAAGTGTTTGACTGTGTGACGATAGGGTGTTTGAGAATGCATCAAAATGCATGCAGCTGGCAAAAGCTAACCATGCCAAAGACGCCAAAGACACCAAAGACGCCAAGCTACTGTGTGGCAGTTCGCAAGGTGTTTGATTTCATATGTAGAGTGCTTGACGCATTAAAAGTACCCCTATTATTATTATTATTGACGCACTTGAGTAATGAATGGTTCCGATACTATTGTAGAAGTAGACGATAACAGTGACTAAAGATACTTTAGATTTGGTGTGTCGGATCACAAGTTATTTGTTTGTATGAATATGGTGCATAAAATGCTGAAGATTCAGTGTATGCAACAATGTGGAGAGGATATAATGGTGCGGGTCAAGATATGGCGAGTAAAATTGGAGAATTTGTTAATGATGAGGATGAGGATGTGTTGTAATGCTTCTATAAAGAGTTCCTTGTAGGTAACAACTTGTGCTTCTCCTTTATTGAGATTTCTAATAAGGTTAATGGATCTCAAGCCTATTGCCACTTCTAAATCAAAATCATCATAGCAACCCTCAAAATAGAGGCTACACTGTATGTAATGAACACTTTTCTCAGAGTATCTCTGTTAGATATACTTTTTGCCCCATTTTCCCCAAAGAAAAATTTGTGCAGCCTTCAGAAAAACAGGACATTGATGTGTTTGAAAACATAGCGCTACGTGTTATCTAACATACCTTATTTGTTCAAAGATAATCTGTACCACATGCACTGCATTGCACTTTGTTCTTACAAAGATAATTTTAGCGTATTATAAACAATTCAAATCCATTGTATACAAATTAAGGTTGAAATGCATGTAGTTAAAGGCCATAAACTATTGATGGTCTGTATCAGCTGACAACATTCTGAAAGCAAAACCAAATTTGATATCTATTTTAGGTTATGTTCAAACCTCATGAAATACATATATCCATTGTACAGGGTGTAATAGAAGTGCTGTTGCCATGGGAACAAGAAATCAGTGATGACATCACTACGTAATTGATTCTTATCAAATTACATTTTGGATTGGGGTTTAGTACTTTGATGCATAGGAATATTCTTGATGACAGAGGAATTGAGATTCTGTGCATGATGCACTACAGGCTAATGTTACTTGTCAAATTCTATTTTAGTTACGATTCCATGACAGTTCAAGAATTATGAGAGAGGGAAATATGAATTGAAATGTCCGAAACCCGTCTGAAAATTATGTTATTTCACCGTGCTTGTAGGACCTATGAATTGTTTACGATTTAGGCATGAGATTTGTATCTAATAAGGTTTGATCTAAATGCAAATTGATCGAACAATGTGGTACAAAAACATATTAAAGCCCATGTACAGTTTTGGTAAAAGCGAATATTTTTATTGCCAAATTTTGTCTTCAAATCTATATAAAATGAAACATGATATCATGAACATGCTGTACAAGAGATTGTGCGAAAAATGAACAAGTTTTGGGAAAGTTATAACCTAAAATGTGCAAAATATTTTCTCTCCTGATAAGGGACAACTTCTCATGCACAGAATTGGATGAACATTTCAGAATTTATTCTTTGTGTATTCCTTTTTATCATACTTTAATCAAATCTTGAAAATAACTTTGTTTATGCCCGATAAGAAGCAAAATATTGTTATAACAAAGAGAGGGCGCTAAATACGATTTAACGGTCAAATTCAAATTTTCAAAAGAATTAGCTCGTAGAAAAATATGCTATGGTCTTAAAATGTGTATGAAAATTACATGTCATGGTAAATATCCAAAAAATTCACATTTCTTAATCTTTACCAAAACTATACTTGGGCTTTAAAATAATTTAGTTATTGGGCTTGATGAAAATGTTATAATGCTTACCTACGAGAATACCTACACTGTAACAGAATGCTTTTGACTACAACTATCACGTCAACTGAATTATTATGATACAATCCGAATATGATCCAATTGAAGCATAATTACTTGCGTTATGGATGAGTTATGTGTGTCTGACTCAGAGAGACATCTTCAGGAGTCCTAGATATTACTGGGAGACATTGATTTTCTCCTTATATAGAACAAGCGTTGATGGGTTCAGCTCTTTTTATATTGAAATTGTTCAAAGATTGTTAACAATAACGATGATAATGGTGAGGATGATGATGACGATGATGATGATGGGTGATAATGATGGTGATGATGATGATGATGATGATGATGATGATGATGATGATGATGATAAAGATGAAGATGATAATGGTGAGGATGATGATGATGATGATGATGATGATGATGATGATGATGATGATGATGTTGGTTGTGATGATGATGGTGGTGGTGGTGACAATAATGACAGTCAATTGTCTGAGACATGCTGGTCCCTAAATTTTAGCTGACACAAAATTCCATAATTCACCCACCAGCTCAGAATATTAAAAACAATATTGTGCAGCCACTTATAACAATAAGCTAGTGGAATAGAAAAATAGAATTATATTTCATAACAAATTGACTCTGCATCCTTAGTGTGAGTCATATGAATACAAACTAATAAGAATCAATTTACTCAGTCATGGTATCGATCACGCCGTCATTGCTACCAAGTTCATTGCTCGGTTGTGCAAATAGCTACACCAGCTGTCACCAAACAATATTAAATTGTATTTATCCAATTCAGAGTTGGCACCAAGTAATTGGCTCACTCAAATTTTGTTTTGATAATAAACTTTTATTTTTATGAATGTAATGATCTCCCAGCAGAGCAAGTTGTTCTGAAGCTCTTGTTCTCTTGGAAAGTGAAATCAACAAAGTTGATTAAATACAAGTAGCAAATTTCAAGTGGCATTGGAAGGGCTTCGTTATAAATGTTTAACGCTCTACAGAGGTGGGCTATTATTTAGATCCAATAGCTTACCCCATCAAAAGGTTTATTCTTGTCCCACTTATGAATACAAGATTTGCAATAATTTGTTCTCATTGTGGACTTCTTTATTTTTTGTGGGGGGGGGGGGGGGGGAGTAGATCTTAGTTTATTTTATTACGGTACTTTTTCTGATGAACCAGACTTCCTCTCGATCTTCATTTTTTTAAATGAGCTATTTGCAATTATATTTATTTGAATACAAGACAATCATCCAAATAGATTTTGAAAGTCACTTGCATTTAATTCATAATAAAAACAGGTTTGTATACACCAAAAACAAATGTTCATGCCTTCATGGCTAATAGAATAAAGTTTCCACCAGATTTGAAGTACAAGTTTAGATCATTGTAATTTTGTTTTTGCTTTGATTTGGAATCAAAACCCATTTGAATTGAATCAAAAGCATGATGAAGTCTGTATAGTCTGACAAACCTTAATGAAATTTGAATCCCTGATGGATTGCACAGATTACAATTTTGACTGTTCCATGGGGTCATCTTGCATATGATGACTGTTTCTGTAAAGTTTACCTCAAAGTGCAGTGTAGATTTGAGCATCATTTGATGTCATTTCCAATTAGATCAAAACATATGACTGATTTTAAAGCTGTATCATGAATTCCATTTTGACAATGTAGTAAAAGTGTCATTATTTTGTGCTGATTCTTCAACTGGAGGATTCTGAGTGAAATTTAATGTAGTCGGGAGCCAAGTTTGTTAGATTTCTAAAGAATTACTGAGTACTGAGTGCTATAAAACCTGTAAAATATGAGTGTAGAAGGCAATTCCCTCTCACTTTTTGGTGAAAATAAGGTTTGCTATAAAAATGTTCAGGAAAAGATGATGGATGTGAAAAAACAACTACAACAACAATAGAAATATAGGCAATAGCATCAAATGCTTTTTCTATCTAAAACAAAGCAATTTGCTCTTTTAAATATTATTCTCATTCGTTGAGCAATATGGACCAATATATTTCAATATATTTTTTTCTCAAACTAACCAAAATGGAGTTACACAATGCACATCTGTGTGTTATACTTCTTCCTTTTTGATACATCAACTAGGTTAATAGCGTATACATACATGATTCTGTGATGGCAATAGGATCATATGTGGGAGGATGATGAGATAATGTACATCCAGAGCTTAGTATGTGATCTTTACGATGGGGGTTCCCCTTTTAATGGATTGTCGGATTGAATGTTCATCCCCATGGACATGATTGGATTGCGGTAGAGATCATTCTCACCCACCTGTCTCCAACTGCCTTTCCTATGCATTCATGATGCGATTGGAGCACTCCTTGACCTTCTACTCAGCTGTTCTTCTATTTCTAGCAAGTATTTCATCATGGCTTTAGCTTGATTAGTATAGTCGCAGTCACATATTTAAGATCAGGAAATAATTTTACTTTTCACATTTGAATACCGTAGTGTTGTAGTCATTGGGAAATCATTTTCAAGTTTCAACACTTTACTGTACAGTGAAAGAGTTGCTACATGTAAACAAGACTTCTATTGTATAACAATTCTGCATAATTGCATAGAAAATGGCGATGCGATACCAGAAAAATTATTCTATGCAGATGGTGACAAGATCTCAATACATGCAGCGCTTTGTATCTCCTGGAAAAGGCGCTATATAAATTCCATTATTATTTTGATTTATAATTAAAAATCATACTGGAGTACAAGTGTATATGTCTGCAAAAATGAAAGCTCCCCCCCCCCTCTCTCTCTCTCTCTTTCTCTATCTGTCTTCTCTCCCATCCTACACAATTGATAGGTCAATTAGCGGTCCAATCCAGTATCAGAGACCACTGATTGATCATGTAAAACATTATCAAAATAGAGCTTCT
Source organism: Temnopleurus reevesii (assembly GCA_036244855.1). NCBI lineage: Eukaryota > Metazoa > Echinodermata > Echinoidea > Temnopleuroida > Temnopleuridae > Temnopleurus > Temnopleurus reevesii. The sequence goes on from BQKZ01002425.1 coordinate 29,420, forward strand.
CTATGTTTACTTTAAATGCATCCTTGCTATTGGGATCAATCTCACATAGCAAACTTCTACTCATATTTCATGGAATTTGGAGAGGATGATCTGCAAAAGTAGAAATGCAAAGGAAAGATGCCAGCCTGATGCTCTTAAATGCATATCTTTAGTGTTTTCATGTTTTAGGCATTATTTGTTAAAATTAGGTCTATTATATTCATTTCATATTCATTCACTTATTTTCTGCACGGACTTGTGGAAGAGCAATCTGTTGGCTGATTGTAAGCTTTACCATGAGTAAATATATAATGCAATATGTCAATGACCAGCCATCACTTTCAAGGTCAGTCAAGCACCTTCCTTTCCTCATTTCTGCATTCTTGGAAACCCATCTTTCAAATTTCTTAAACGCTAGGCAGATGTTGACTCTTATGGGAAGGTGTAATTGACCCTTCAAATTGTAACACCAGGGTCACTTACTGATCAATCACGCTATCGGGTAATGTAGGATGGGTGTGTGAATTCCTCATTAGCACTTTGTCCAATTTCTTGAAGAATTTTGCCATACCTTAGTTATTTTTCCTGTCTGAAATTTGATTAAACTCATCACTCACACTTTTTAACTGGACTCGGTACAACTTGGCCGATTGAAGAACTGTGAGAGATGTAATCGTAATGTGCATTTCCCATAGCAGAGTAATTTCTTAGAGCCTGCTCATTTCAACTTATCAATGGCAGTGGCTAGAACTAAACTAGTTTCCAAAGGTGTTTCAACAGGCCAGTTTAAGACCATTCACATTTCCAGTACAGGCCAACATGGTGGTTTTCAAATCTAGTTTGGCTATAGAGGAGGGGGCTATCCAGGCCGAGACACGTCACTTTTTTCAGAAAAAGAGTGCTCACACTTAAGATGCTGTGTAGAAATTGTTAAACGTAGCTCGTCCCCTTTTCAAGATCATGTTTCCCAATGTTATGAACACACTATTTTTATAAATTGCAACGATTATTTACCCCCTGCGATTACTTTCCTAATTTTGCCAACAACCACCGTCAGCCTCCCTACATGTAATGAACTGTTCCTTATCCCAGAGTTGACTGGGTTGTATATCATTCTATCTCTGCAGACGGCACATTAGGGCCATTAATTCGCCGGTTAACGATGACTGATTGGGGCTCCATCTTCTATCTGGCGTTGTTTTATTGCAGTTAATCTGGTGTAATGAAGCCGTAAACCAGTGTCAACGAGCACTGGAACTGTTTGTAATGAGTGAAATTCATTGATATTATGTATAATAGGCTATTTAACTGGGGTGCAAAAATTCACAGTTTGCTTCTTTTTCATTTGATGGTTGTGGTTTGCCTGTGTTGTGTGGAGGTTGAGCCCAACATAACATTCATCAATTTAGATGATTACCCCAACACCAGACTTTGCATGCTGATATTGAAGGGCAAGGTCACTTTTCCTCAGGCCACATTTTAATATCATGGCACAAATGGAAAGGAGAAAAGGGGCACAGTCAACCTGTTACCGAGAATAAAACGTTGTATTATGTAGTAAAAATGTTAATGCCCTATACTAGTATTCAAATGTTGATATGTGGGAATGAATGACACATCTATTGAGTCATGTCAGATATTTTGCTATTACTGTATTAAAATGTGAATGATATTAGGGCAATAAAAAGGAATAGAAAAATACAACATATTGAGCACATAGACATTTTAGAATGAAATACAAGGGGATTCTGTCAGCAGTTTTTAGTATCGGTTTGTCATTGAATTGGTAATAAAGACTCTTGGGAAGATATCTTGATTTTCGGAATTTCGTTGATATGCATTTATTACTTTTTATTACAAAATTTATAGACTTTATCAGTAGAATACAAGCGAACTCATGAAAGATGCACTCACTCATCATTTTCCAAAGCCGTATATTATCATCTCTCATTTTTATGAAATCTGATATATAACAACATTCCTACCCATGAAATGGAATTGATAAGAACAATTCGTAAATTATACAAATAACATGAAGTATAATTAGAATTCTATTAGTAATAATGAAGTATAAGTCGAAGAGGTTAGCATTTCCCAGGTGCTACGCAGTGTACTTCACACAATGGAATTCAAAGAATAAAATTCCATGCAATCCTCG